>BMAO01028284.1:0-212158 GCA_019973975.1 Trichonephila clavata | reverse complement strand
TTACTCTGCAACTTCGGTAGAAAGTATAAATCATGTCTTTTTTTCTCTCTCTGCTGCTAATGTAAAGTACACTATAATAATAGTGATGATTTCTTTATCTTCCAAGCATTATATCCCCGATTCTCCGTCTGACTTTTATTTTATCTGTTTGTAATTTGGGTTTGAAAAAACACCACTAAAGAAAAGTATCTCTCGTCGCTGGGATTACAGTACATCAAACAAAATGTTTTTTATTTGGTTATTGGATCAACGATATCTAATGAGCGCGTTAAAATTTTGATTTTGAATGACGTTAGATCGCCGATTGGAAAATCGCTTAAAAGTTGGATTTCAAAAAATCGAAAGCGAATTTTGAGAAAATCTACATGAAGGGCCTCAGTCAGGCTTTGGGCCCCCTAGAAGCCTTGCCCCCCCCGCAGTGCGGGGGTGTACGTTACGCCACTGTGCTAGACTAAATTAAGCAGACAGAACAGAATAAAATAATGTTAAAAGAAGCAACCTAATTCATATAAACTGTCACATTTTTCTATCTGCACTAGTGTTTTTCTTCTCTCTCTCTCTCTCTCTGAGATATATCCCTTTCTTTATCATACTTTCTTTTTGGGGGGAAAAGCAACTTCAAAAAATGAACATTTTTCTTTCTAGAATAAATTAAGCAGACAGAACAGAATAAAATGATACTAAAAGGAGCAACCTAATTAAGCAAACTCTCACATTTTTCTATTTGCACCAGTGTTTTTCTTCAGATATCCCTTTCTTTATTATGCTTTCTTTTTTGGTGTATAAGCAACTTAAAAAAATGAACGTTTTTCTTGCTAAAATAAGCTAAGCACAACGGAATAGAAAAAAAGGATGCTAAAAGAAGCAACCTAATTAAGCAAACTCTCATATTTTTCTATCTGTTTCGAATTTTGTTCCTAACTTTTAACAAAAACCAGACAAAACCTTTAAGAGAACCAGATTGAAATATGTACAAGCAATCAATACTTCGCTTAAACTTCTCTAAATGTCAGATTTCAAAGTGTCTTACTTTGTCTCACATTTCAAAGTGTCGTACCCTTTCAGAGGTAAATACAGGGTTGGCTATCCGACACAAAAGCAGGTATTTGTTGTTTTGGGTAACACAGAAAGTAAAGGTCTTTAATCGATCTCGTGATTATATTTCGTGTGGCAGAAGTAGCCCAGAGAGAAACTTGCGTGTATCATCTGGACTATTTAGGTCACCGAGATAGCTTTTAGAATCGTTACGAAATACTAAATGATGCAATGATTCAGGTTTCAACTGTTATGTCTCGTTGGCTTTCCGAATTACTGGATTTCTGAAAATATTCTTACCTCTTATAAAGCAACGGAATCTGTGAAGAAATTGTACACTTATCTTTAATACAAACGGCTGAAAACAATTGTGTGTTGGTTTTGTAGATCTGAAAAGTTTTTATTTGTATGAATATTAACTGTTTTAAACGGTGAATATAGACCTTAGTGCTATAACACAGAATTTGTCTTCGTACTGTTAAGAACTTTTCCAGTTTGTCTTTATAAAGTTGAAGACTAAATTATCATAAAATTATTGTTGGGCAAAATGTGTAGATAGCAATTGTTTCACTTTTTAAAGTATCCGACTGGATTTTTTTTTTTTAAAAAAAAGGAGATATGGGGAATTTTTAGTTATTTTTAGATTTGTTTAGTGTATTTTTAAAAAAATGTGCTAAAATTAAGAAGAAAAAAATAAATTATTTTACTAAAATGGGAAAAAATTGGTAAAAATTGACAAAAAATAGCATAAACGCTGTCCATTCTGTAGCAAAGGTTTATGAACAAATTTTCAATTTTTTTCAATCTAATGTGTTGTTATATTATTCATTTTTGAAATGACCTTCAGGATAAGAGATATTTTCTTTTTTACAAAAACTAGACCACTTTATCTCAGTTATTATATGAAATTGCTTAATAAAACAGTGAAAAATTCACATAAGGGACTATAAATTTTGTAATAAAACAGTGATTGATAAATCTGAAGGTTAAAACAATTCTTCTGTTATACAGAACTTACAGAAAAAATTTCAGTTAATTATGTTCAAAACTTTTTTAGCAATCGCTGACCCCGTTTGATTATTTTCAAAAAATCACTTTTCGAGTTAAATGCGTTTTAAAGTATGACATCTTGGTAAAAGTAATGACATCTGCTTTTACTAAAACACTTGTAGTTTTTGTTCCAGTGAACGGAAAATGATAAATTTGGTACTTTATAAAGCTAATAAATGGCCAATAAATAAAATCATAAAAATTTTTTGTCAATTTTTGACAAATTCACAATTTTAGGGTAGTCGGATACCTTAACTGATATTTCTGCGAAATAATTCGGATCAAAGTTTCGTCTAATATGTGCTTTTATTCTATTTTGAGAATTCTGTCAATTTTGATGCTTATTTGCAAGATATTACAGCTATCAAATGAATTAGACATATTTTAAGTATATCTATCGTATAAAACAGATTTGCATAATTTTTTTAAATATTTATGGTTGTAATTATTTGTTGGCGCAGATAGAGAATAAGCGAAATATTTTAAAATGATGTTATCCTATTTATTTTCGAATACTTTTTAAAAAGTTCCCTTGCTTAAAGGAGCATTCATTTTCATGTATCAAATATAATTACAATAATATAAATAAAGGGATTCCAGTACAAAGATAAAATATAACCATTTACTTGTTTTCAGGTTGTCTAAGAACATTTAATTTTCTTTTGAAACCTATTTCTCTTATTTCCTCTTTTAAATTTCGATCTTGTTCTATTTTTAATAAAGGGGGATGGGTGACACCGAAAATGCAATTAAATAATACAATAAGTTCCAATCTGATTTGCATAGTTTTTAGTAAAATTCGAATTCCAATTAGCAATTATGGTACTCCAGATAAAAATTAGAGAACATTAAAATGCATTTTGTTCTCTTTTGCAGTGATCCCCAACCCCTGGTCCGGGAACCGGTACCGGTACCGGGTCGTCCAAGGAACATTAAATGATTTCTATTTTATTTACTGTGCTGCAGTGCTTCTCAAAGTTCCAGTATTAGTGACCCAATTTTCAGTCATAATTTTCATCGCGTCTCCTCCCATACAATAACAATGTATTGAATGTAATAATAATGTCAAGCTACAATACGAGCATAATTATACACCATACAAATTATCAAGTTGAGCATTAAATTTTGTACATGCCACTTTTAAGTAAAAGATATTTTAAGCAAATTACTTTTTACTAATAATTTTTTTTAAAAAATTTTCCCGCTTTTTTATATGTTTGTTCTTCCTCACGTGGGATAATTACGCCCCCCTAAGGGGCGCGCCCCACAGTTTGAGAATCACTGCTGTGGTGTATTTCTCTCGGGTTTGTGTGGCTTTTCATGGAAATCTCTTCATATTCTATGATAAATCACTTTAGATTCATTTTTCGATGTTACTGTGTTTTATTCTGAAGTCATCTTTTAAAACAATATTAAAATTATTAAATCGAAGCAATCTAAAATATAAACAATCAACATCCCCTCCAGTGGCTTACAAAGACAACTTTCATGGGAAGGGATGCATTTAAAAAAAACGGAGATGAATGCAACGAAACCAAAAAAATATGCTAAAAATTAACTGTCTACGGGGAGGGGGGACCTTGTGTACGCCACTCGTCCTCTTCCCCTCAGCGGGCCGAGGTAAAATTATTAAACGTTAAACCGGGAAGCGGTAATGAAAAGGTTGGAAAGCACTGCTCTAGTACCAAAAATTACAAAAAAAAAAAAAAAAAAAAAAAAAAAAAATCGAATACAAGAAGTATATTTTCGCTTAATCTGCAATCTATAATTTTTGAGAAAAAAATATTTACTGTAACAATTTTTTAAATGACTATAACTACATGTCTTTTCAACTTTTTCAGGCAATTTTTATATAAAACGAAATAGCATATTAAATTCGCCAAACTAATAAAGATTTTACTGGCGTGAGTTATTCAATGGCTGCAAAACTAGAACGCATCCAATCAAAACAAGGAAGAACCCTCTACAATATTGTACTTTCAAAATAATAAAAATATTCCATAATGAGCACATGCTTAAGCAAATATAACTTACAAAGAATCTTATCGAGCATCATTATTTTTCAGTTTATAGATGTGATATATATATATATATATATATATATATATATATATATATATTAAAACAATTAAAGGGCTTTATAGAGAAAATCATAAAATTAACAATTTAAAGCGAATCATAATGTAAGAAGGAGAGAGATAAGAATTATTTATTTTGTTTTTGAGTAAATTTTATACTTCTACCTTTTCCATTTTCTAGAAAAGTAATTTTTAAATAATGAAAGTAGAATCCACGTCTTTCAAAGTTACTGCTATAAGTTATTTTCCGATTTTATACAATTAGCCTTTATAAGAGCTATAAAAATATGCATTGAAAAACATAATGCGTGACAAATCAATCGATTCGAAGGAAAATACTTTGAAACCTTGTGGATAATTACTTAAAAGATTCACATCGAGAGTGGAAAACACGCCAATGAACTGGAACAATCCAAATGTTCCTGCATTATGGGTCACAACCTTCTCAGAAATTCGGAAAATTCATGAAGTTCTAAATTTAAATTTAACTGCAATCTTCTATTTTCTTATCTTTCTTTTTGATAATTTAAGCTGTCATTCGATTAATTCATTCCAACCTTTTTCATTTTATTTTTATGCGTTCTTTATGCATTTTCTAATGTTTCTAATTTTTGATTCCATTTAACAAACACCAGTGTTTACTACGATTGTATTGGCACAAAACATTAAGTTATGAAAGTACTTTGCCTTTGGCTTAAGCCTTGTCGAATCTGGGGTAGGGTTTCCTTCCCGGGATCCCGGGAAATCTTAAGGTTTTTGTACTTTTTCTATTCCCGGGATTTCCCGGGAATCCCCCGGGGCTTGAATTATCTATGAGGTAGCTATTTTTGACTTGACATTACATTTCAATCTCGGACATCATTAACTGAACCTACTGTGGCAAATTGCGATCGTTCACCCCGAACTTCCGGACGAAGGAATGTTCGTTACCCCAACTGTGGGGTAAGAGTGTAATATGAGAACTTTGGGAGGTGAGAATTTTTCCACAGCTAGCCGTGGGTGTATCGAGCTTGGTTAACAAGAAATATTGGGTTTTTAAAGCAATCGCTTTTCGTGACTGCACTATGTGATCGAAGATCCAAGATCTAGACTTATGTTTATAATGTAAGTACTAATACTTAAAATTATTATTTATTTAATCTTTTTTTTAAAAAATTACGGATACTTGTCTTTATTATGAGCTATTTAATTGAATCAGCAATGTGAAGAAGGGAATGAACCCACAAACTGTTTGGGGAGATAATATTTTTATAAGAACTTGCACAATTTTTCTTATTTATTATTTTTCTAAATTTAACTTTCGTGTGAGATTCTTATGTTAATATTTTTTTATATTTATGTCACAATAATACAGCAATTCTATAAACAAGAAATCGGTTATATACAAATAAAATATCTTAAATACAATAATTAGTATTTTTAGCGTACATAAGCGGCACTTCAGCAGTAAATGAGTTTTCAAGTATATATTAATATTTATCTCTTAGTAGCAACATTAGAGAAATAATTGATTCAGCTTTGACTGGTTAATTTTCAAACACATGTGAGTCAATAAGGAACATTAATTTTAGTAATTATTTTTCAAATGTGAATTTTTTCCTCGAGATTTTTAATTTACAAAATCTCTAACTGTAACATTTTTTCCATGCCTGACTGATAAAAGTATAAATTGCTTATGCTTTCTGAAATCCTATTTCAAAAATGAATAATCAATTTATTATATATTTTTTGTACTTTTTAGCTCGTTAAATGAATAGGAATTAATTTGTAATTTATATGCATCATTATTTTATATAATGGTTATTGACTTTATTTAAAAATAATTTTGATGTATTCCCGGAAATCCCTGGAACGACAATTACATTCCCGGGAATGGAAAAACCCGGGAAATCAGAAACCCTAATCTGGGGGCATTCAGTGCTGTTTTTATTAAATCGTAAAAGAACAAGTCAATGAGATCATCCCAAAAATTCAAAACTATTTTTTAAGACAAAGAACTCTTCTAATACTTGAGAACCTTAAAAGTAAATAGGACCAAATTCTGGCACACACAGCACATTTTTCAACAACATCATGGAGAGAATGCCAAATCTTGCAAATTAGTTTTCTGGGTTCTATGTAGGAGGATGATGCACTTATTTTTATCACACTGAGTTGTTCAAGAACTGCTGCTACTTTTGTTGCTAGTCTTTTGTCCTTTATTAACACAGTACAGAAATTTTTTTTCTAAGGATAACATTTCGCAGCTTTGTTGCAACGTATCGAATCGACAGCTAAATATTCTAAGCGCCATTTCCTAACGATTACTAGTGTTCAGGTTGCAGCTTTGTAAAGAAAATATTTCCTGAAAGAATGTAGAAAGAGAGTTACAACATCTTGTACTCCGGATGGAATTAAGATTCGTTATCTTTTAAACATACTGATTAGTTAAAGGACTTTTTCCTTTAAAAAATATGCTTATTTTTAACTCAATTTTGACTTTTTAGAACGAAAATAAATGTTACGATGAATATGAAATATCCAAGAACAATCAAATTAAAGAGCCTAAACCAAACGATTAAACAAAGATTATAAATGCTTTTTGAATTCATTTCGGGTTTCTTTACTAGAATAATTTAGATGAAACTAGCTGACCCGGCCACGCGTTGCTGTGGCTTTGTTTTAATACGTTAGTTCAATATTATTCTAAGCTATTCAATGCAGTCAAATTAATCTTCGTTTATAATTTTGGAGGGTTGTAATAAAGTATAAGACAACAAATTATTTTAATTTTGCTTTTCATCCATCTCCTACTTGAGTGTATATAATGCATGAATTACTAACGAAGTCGTTAAGTAACAACATATGAAGGATTAATTTATAAATGTGGTGAATAACGTTGATTCTTTGCAATTTTTAAAATTATTTTATCATTTTAAAGTATAACAAATAATAATTTTATACAACTAATCGCTAATCGGTGCACAATATTTTTCGGTAACCCGTATTTTGCTAACTCAAATAGATTCAACGGTTTCCGCACACGTGAGCATGTAACATCTAGTTGCCCTTTCGAGAAACATGGATTTTCTAAGTCCAAGTATCAAATGAATATTGTTCGGGTTTCAGATTCATTTATGGTCATCGCGAAAGCCAAACGAATCGGAATTGAAGAATTTTGAATGGTATTAGAGATTCTGACGGTATCAGTGGAATACACGTGCCAACAAATTCCGTAGTAGCAGAACCGAATTTTCGTTCAAATTTGCAGTCAAAATGTTTGCTTCAAGAAGTTCCCGGTATAATTTTTTGATGATCAAACGTGCACCGTTGCATTATCTAGGTGAATTTAAGTTACGCAGATAAAAACCAGGGAACCAACCGAAGATTATGTGGTGACATTCCTGATATATCTAGAGAATTCAAAAACTTGGTTGAAAAATTTACGGTTTTGTTTTTATCAACAATAGTGTCGATTGGCTTAAAAAAGTTGGATCAACTGGCAACAAACTTGTGTCTGAAAGTTTATTTCATCACAATATTAACATTTTTTCTGATTAAGTAACAGGATTACAGAGGCAATAATTATCAAGATAATTATACAGTATATCCGGAAAGACACTCTCAATCAGTTCCTTTTTGCCTAAAGCACATTACAGAAATCGTCTGGGTATTTCATGCATTAGTATGAAGTCTACTTAACCGTTTACGAAATTCAGTATTTGGTTAGGAAATATTTGCTCAGATTGATCATTTTGCAAATGTACTCGAGTGTTTATGGTCAGTCGAAGTGTTTCCACGTTTCGCCATCAAAACGGTTGTTTTAAACAGGCGTTAATCTCGTGAGCAAAAGTAGAGCGTGTAATGGCTGTTAATAACTGTCGGAAATCATCAGACACTAATACAGCAACAACACTGAATATTCTATCGTTGCCATTTAAATCTTGATAAGCTCTATGTAATGCTTTGAGTGAATGTTTATGGTTCATGGTACACTTATCCCTGAACATGACTTAATTCATTTGCAATACTGTAGCCAATCCACTCTTTTTTCAATGGTACACATTTCATATTGTATTTTAAGAATGTTCAATGGCAGCTGATGTGGAATGTGCTGTTTTTCCGCCATCTAACACAGTGACAACAATGCACGAAGATGCAATTCCCTATTGCAATCATATTTTCACTCGACTGCACCTGAAAGTTTAGTTGCTACAGGGAATGAAAATCCGGAGTTGGAACTCGAACACAAAGCCATTTGACCTCATTCCAGCAATATCCAGAAAATTTACCGAAGCTTTTGAAATCCGTATCCTGGTTCTCATTCCCACCCCGAGAAGTACGTGATGCCCACTTTCGACGCCCTTGCTCCTGTAAGTTCAGTCTCTGAAGGGGACATTACGATCGGTCGGCATTATCCGGCACAGTTACGGGAGTTTCTAAAATCCGATTTGACATTATTATTGTTTCCCATCCAGAAAAACACCAGGAAAGCATTTCTCTCTCCTCAAGAATTAAATCAAGCCTTTTCCACAGTTCGTGCAAAATACTTTCGTCTGGCATTATTTGACACAGATATGAGATTATATTGAATTGGATTGAGAATATATATATTCGGATCGCCAGTTTCGAAATACAATTAAGATCCACTTTTTCGTCTCTATGTCTGCAGTGGCCGCGGTAGCCAAGTGGTCAAGGCATCGGATCATGGCTAGCGTGTCATGAATTCGAGCCCAGTACCACTGAAAACCCGCCGTGTAGGGGAGCGATTCATGTCAAATCTGTCGAGAGCTCAAACGTCCTCCCTTTGGTGTGGTGTGGTAGTTAGGAGAGGGCGTGCCAGCTCAGGTGTCGTCCACGTCACTTGACCATGGTTCAAAATTACGCGGTCAGTCGCCAAAAGCCCTCGTGTAGCTGAAAAGTGCGACGTTAATATTCACTCACTCACTCACTTTACGTCGGCAAGATAGGCTGGTACTGCTGTTCGAGAATATTCCGATCCCCTGGCATTATCTGTCAAAAATACAGGAATTTCTATATTTCGATTTCAGACTCGCTTAAACCATCTCAAATTACACCAAAAATACACTTTTCCCACGCCAAGACTTTAAGGTGTGCTCCTGCCCCGGTTTGCGTAAAAGACGGTCATCCTGAATTATCCGGCTAAGTTACTGTTATTTCTCAGATTGAATATCAGATTCAGATTATCCGTTTTGAAATACACAATGACAAAGTTTTCATGATCCAAGGCTTTTAAGGCAAGTCCCTGCTACGGTGTGTCTAAAATACGGTCGACTGGCATTATCCGGCAAAGTTATCGAAACTCCAAAAATTCAATTTCAGATTCTATTTTCACACTCCGAAATGCACGCGGAGATGTCTTTTGATGCTCCAGTGCGAGCAAGTTCAGTCGCTAGAGATAATGAAAATCTGGACGCGGAACTCGAATCATTTGCCTTTTCTCCTAATTAAGACAGTATCCGGCAAGTTTAGTGGAGTTTCTGAAATATAATTTCAAATTATCGTTTCCCGTCCCTAGATGCAACTGGAAATTACTTTTGTTCCCCTGAGTTGGCAAGTTCAGTCCCTGGAAGGGGCATTAGGGACGTCCGGCATTATCTGGCAAAGTTACAGGAATTTCTAAAATTCAATTTCAAACTCTCGTTCACCATCCCGAATTACAACAGAAACGCACTTTTCCCGCACCAAGACTTTAAGGGTAAGCTCCTGCCACGGTTTGTGTAGTAAATGGTCGTCTTGAATTATCCGGCAAAGTTACAGTTATTTCTCAGACTGGATATCATATTCGGATTATCCATTTTGAAGTACGCCAGGGTCCAAGTTTTCACGATTTAAGGCTTTTAATGCAAGCCCCTGTTATGGTGTGTCTAAGATACGGTCGGGCCGCTTTATCCGGCAAAGTTACGGTTATTTTTGGAAACTGACTCTAAAATCGGATTCCACACCCGAAATACGCCAGGCATCTAATTTTCGTGCATTTTGGTTTGTAATATCTGCTTCCACAGACGCATGAGCAATGCCACATTTTGCGATTATTCCCTTACGGGAATCTGGCAACGATTTTTCGGATTCTTCACATTTCCGGCAATAAAAAAATTATGGCGTGATTAATTGAAATAAAAACCATCCTATGTTCTAAGTTGAACGAAATGACACAGTACGCAAAATTATATTATGATCGGTTGAGTAGTTTCGGAGTCCATTGCGGACAAACACTGTGACACGTATATTTTATATATAAAGATATACACTCAAGAGCCAAAACATTATGACCACCCCTACATTTTGCAATGAGCTCGCCTGGATGACGTGGAAGGCACGTCAGGTGGAAGTGGTATTTAACTGCTGCTGGAGAGTCTGAAGAAACGTTCTTTCATTTACTTCTGTGTGTGATGGGAAAGGTTGCGGATCTAAGCGACTTTGATAGAGGGCAGATTGTAATGGCTCGAAAGCTCGGAACAAGTATTTCCGAAACTGCACTACTCGTGGGTTGTTCGCGATCTACAGTTGTTAGTACTAATGCAAAGTGGATGAATGACGTAAAACCAGCAGTAGACGACATGGTGTTGGACGTCCACACGCTATCAAAGAAAAAGGTCGTCGGAGACTGTCTCGCATGGTGAAGCAAAACCGGAGCCAGACAGTGGCTCAGCTGACAGCCCAATACAATGCAGGGCCAAGTAGAATAGTATCGGAGCACACTGTTCAGCGGACACTGTTGGATATGGGGCTACGCAGAAAACGTCCCACTCGTGTGCTTTTGCTGACCAAGCGTCATCGCCAACTGCGCCTGTGCTGGGCCGGGAACATCGCGACTGGTCCATGGATCAGTGGGAGAGAGTTGCCTGGTCAGATGAATCACGGTTTGTCATTCATCACGCCGATGGCCGTGTCAGGATACGCCGTCTTCCAGGCGAACAGTTGCTTCCTCAATGTACAGTAGGTCATACACAGGCCAGTGGTGGTGGTATTATGCTTTGGGGGACGTTCTCTTGGGCATCTCTGGGACCCATGGTTGGGGTAGAGCTGACCATGAATGCTACAGGGTACCTGAACATCATTGCGGACCAGTTGCACCCTTACATGGCCTCTAATTTTCCAGCTGGAAATGGAATGTTCCAACAGGACAACGCCCCGTGTCACAAGGCTAAAATTGTGTTCGAGTGGTTGCAGGAACATGATGCTGAATTCCAGTTAATGTCCTGGCCATTTAACTCACCGGATATCAATCCGATAGAACACATTTGGGATGTCATGGGACGGCAGCTCAGAGTTCAAAGACCACCAATTCGCAATATCTCGGATTTGCGTGACCGTAGCTTAAACATCTGGTACAATATGTCTCCGGGCATCTACCAAGGACTTGTGGCATCCATGCCAAGGCGGGTTGAAGCTGTGTTGCGCGCCAAAGGTGGGCCAACTCGTTATTGACAGTCATAATGTTTTGGTCATAATGTTTTGGCTCTTGAGTGTATATAATGCTATACATATAAAAAAAATACGCTTAACGTGAAAACGCTTAAGACGAAATATCATTTAACACGAAATAATGCAACGGTCTTGTCGAGTTACTATGTATTTTCATGCCTCTTTTCTCTTAACACGAAACGAAAAGCGCTTAACACAAAAATATTTCATTTCTGAGTATTGAAAATGAGCTTACACTTAAAGAAATGTTTGAGAAAGTTTCTGCGTTATTGAACTGTCCTACTCTACAATAGAAAGAATTCGTTGCAGTAGATTATGCCAATATGCGTACAACCCCATTTATGACAGTCAAAAGTATTTTGGAGTTTGTTCAAAGCTCAAAAAATATCATTGATGCAGATTCTGACGATGAAATTAATAATACAGCTCTTGTTCCTACGTCATCCGAAAAGAGGAACATCATGAAAAGTATGCGCAGTTATTTACACACATTCTAAATCCAATGGTGAAATGAATATCAAAATAGACGACATCGAACAATTTGTTGACATTTTGATGCTAAAAAGGATAATGCAAAGAGAAAAAAAAACTGTCGGTTTATTTTCCCAAAAACTCAATAAATGTTTTATTTTTCAAGAAACTTGAAAGTTTTGTATTAAACTTCATTAAGTTCTCCTAAATGTTTTTTTATTGGTTTTTAATAAATACATGCATATATATATATATATATATATATATATACATATCTATACAAATAAAATGTACTGTTGTTGAATATGCGGTTTTTTTTAAATGTTCTTTAACAAGAAATTCTTTTAACACGAAAAAATATTCCAGTCCTTTTAGTTTCGTGTTAAACGATTTTCACTGTATATATTTAAAATTCGACAACATTTTTTTACAACAACAATGTAAATTTAATTTTTACAAAGTCTTGATAAAACTTTCACGCATTAGAAAATTGGGATAAAAATTACAAGTAAAAATATAAATTATTTTACTATATTAGAATTTTATCACTTTAGTCTGTTTTTCGATTACAATAGAATTAGAATACGTTAATGGATAAAAAAAAAGAAATTTATTTCATTTAAGCCTATTTTCTGGATTATAAATTTAAAAGCTGAATAACTTATTCTCGTAATCACTACCATATTAACTAAGATAAAATAGTTAAATTCTGCTGTTTAAAAATTTTATTATAGATTGTCATCCTCAAGATATTCATACATCTTTTACGGTAAAATTAATCATTTGAATATCTTGATATAACTTTTATCGAATTTCAACAACAATGTTTGACTAGGAGAATGTTCAAGTTTCCTGCCTTGCAAAAGTTTTGTAACGGAATAGAAAGACTGAAAAACAAATTAGATTTTTGGGGATTCTCTATAGCAGGGGTGGCCAACCCGCGGCACGCGTACCACATTGTGGCACGGCAGAGTTGTAACAGTGGCACGCGAAGACAATAAAAAATTTTAAAAATTTTAAAAGATAATAAATAAATTTTTTTACAATTTTATTAAAATGCAGTTGTTTCAGTCTAAAAAATCTATTTTAAATACACTTAAATAAGTTACAATAGAAATTTATCAAGTAGAGAATTCACCTGCATTGTTGTGCTAGGTGGCTTTCCAAAGCTTTTTTTACTCGAGAGATTTTGGAATTTATAAGGGAGCGTATTTTAAAATATCTGGATGAAAACACTGAACTCCCAGTGAGTACTTGCTATTTTAGAATAAAGATTGGTTATGTGATTTCACTTTTCTTACCGATATTGTGGGACATTAAAATAATTTAAATTAAAGTTTACAGAGAAAAATAAACTTTTGCTTTTTTTGTCTCGATTTTGGAGGGGAAAAAAGATTTAACACATTTCACATTTATGCACGAACTATCTACCAAAGCTGATTGAGCTTCTCGCCATGATAGATTTAAAAATTTAATATCCATTTTTGAAGGATTCTTTCAGTGTTAGATTTAATGATTTTCAATATGATAAGAAAATGCATATTTTTTCACAAACTTTTTTCAATTTCTCTGCAAAATTTTAATTGCTACCCACCTGAAATCCAAATCGAAATTCTTATCTACAGCACAGTGGCGTAACGGAAAATAATTGGGCAAGGTCAAGTTTTGGGCCCCAAGCCGGATCTTTCAAAGGATTACAAAACCAAACATAATGTACCTTTACACATCACGTAAAAATATTTAAACATTAAACTTATAACTGAATACAAAATCAACCTGAGTCTGAGTAAACGAAGTATATAACGTATAACATTAGAGAGTATTCATGAAAATGAAAAATTTAACAATAGTCGGAAGATAACCTGGTAACTTAAATGAAAACAATACACTAAGAAAGACACGAAACGGTAAAATAATTTTCAATTTAACTGTAAATAATTTTCTCACGAAAGAAAAAAGGTATCGCTTACCTTATTCTTCATTTCTGAATCCCGGGATGAGTTTGATCTAAAGTTCGATTATATTCTAGCATAAATACTGCCACTCTTAAAAAGGAGAGTTCTTTGTATGATGCAAAAATGATTTAATGAAAAAAGAAATAGAATACCACTGATACATATTCCGCGTCCTAAGACAAAGATACAACTACTATTACTAATACACAAACTAAAAGAAATTTGTTCCCTTAAGGTATGTGACTACCTTCGGGGCACTTTTTTTGAAATATATAAATTTTCATCTAAATAAACACTTTTTTTTATTTGAAATGGGGCAAAAACTAGGAATTCAAGTACTATTTCCACAACATTAAAAATAATTTTGGATATATTGGGAATTTTGAGTGAAATTTTAGTGAAAAATTGTACTTGCGGTAAGGCTGGTATTGAAAATTCTAATAAATGTATACGAATATTTACACAGTACATAAATAATATCATTATCTGTGTTTACAGCTATAAGATTTGTAATACTTTTGAAAGTTTTTCAAATATATCATTTTTTATGCAAGAACTCAATTTTTTACAAAAATTTTTTGTTATTTTCTCACAAAAAGTGCAATAAAATACATAAATATATACACAGAAATTAGATCGTAGTCTGTACTGGAGATAACACTAAATAAAACATTTTTGGAAAATTTCAATTCAATATCTTAAAAAAAAAATCCTGTAGTGAACTTTACCGTGAAGCAAAAAATTGAAAAACATAGTTTGTCAGAAAAAACATTTAAAGATTTCAATACAGTATAAAAAATTTTCTACTAATTGTACATTTTTTAAATTTACCATATTTATAGGTCAAGATCTATTTAGCTTCATGTTTTACCGATTTGGACTTTTTTTTTAGAGTTTTGTTTTGTTTTCTGGAGAGTTTTATAGACTGTAACAATTGTCGTTTTTAGTAAAATTTCGATGAAAAATTGCAGTTAAACAGAATTCTGATAAATGTATTCAAATAATATTTATATAGGACTTGAAAAACATCTTTTTTTGTGTTCGGAATTAAAAAATTTGTAATACTTCTGAAAGTTTTATAAATATACCAAATTTTATGCAAAAACGCGATTTTTTAAAAAAATTAATCATTTTTTTTCATTAAAAAGCAATAAAGTACATAAAAATACACACAGAGATTAGATTTTGATTCGTATCACGGATATAAATAAATAAAAAAAAATTCTGAAAATTTCAATTCACTATCTTAAAATTATTTTGTGTAGGGATCTACTTCTGCTTTTCTAAACTCCATTTCCGGTTCACTAATTGTGCTATAACTTTGCTTCTAAATATCGTAGAAATAAAAATAGAGTATTTTAAGAATCTCAAATGTTGGGCTATAAAGTAAAAGCATAAAAGAAATTCCAAAATTTTCACCAAAACGGCGAATCTTGTGTAATCACATACCTTAAATCTGTATCTGTCGGCGCACCTACATAATGCGCAAAATTACTTCTATTCAAGTCTGTTTCTTCGTTGTGACCGCGGTAGCCAAGTGGTCTAGGCATCGGATCACGGCTAGCGTGTCATGAGTTCGATCCCAGCACCACTGAAGACCCACCGTGTAGGGGCGCGATGCACGTTAAATCTGTCGAGAGCTCAAACGTCCTCCCTTTGGTGTGGTAGTTAAGAGAGGGGGTGCCAGCTCAGGTGTCGTCCGCGTCACTTGACTATGGTTCAAAATTACGCGGACCGTCGCCAAAAGCCCTCGTGTAGCTGAGAAGTGCGATGTTAATATTCACTCACTTTTTTTTTCTCGTTTTCATCTTCCGACTCCTTTTCTTCAGATAGAGTATCCTGATAAGCAGAGTGTCCGAAATTGTGAATTCATTTCTTGTGAATTCATTTTCACTTCCATGATTTGTTCATCAGGTTCCCTGGCATTACTATTACTAGCACAAGATTATGTACTTGCAGAATTTTTTTTCTTTCCAATTTTGCATGTTTGCTATTAATATTATACTCCGTTTCCTTTCGAATTTTTCGTTTTTGAGAACCATTCAAAGTTTTTTTAACTCCACTCATTTTAGAGCCGCGTTTCTTCTTGTCCAATTGACAAAATACCATTTTTTGAACCAGAATATTAAATTCCGATGGAAAAAAAACCAAGTTCTATTTTCAAAGCGAGAAGTGAGATGGAAATATTTTAATAGAGTAAAGGTACACATTTAAGTGCATTGAATATAAAAATAGAGATGTCTGATCTAAAAGCAATTTTGTGAAACGTTTCTCTTTATGCTTTATTTGATTGAGTACTGATAAATCTATAGCAAATAATCATTTAAAATGCTTTCTGCTTTTCCAAGTATCGTAATAATATTTCACGTGAAGAAAGCTAAACAGATGTAAGTTATTTACAACTTCGCTAAATGAAAATGAAATGCATGAAGGGGGTGGGCTTGAACTAGAAGCCTTAAAAGCCCCTAGAAGCCTTGCCCCCTCCCGCAGTGCGGGGGTTTCGGGGGTGAACGTTACGCCACTGCTACAGCACCATATTACAATGCAAAGCAAATATAAGGAATTATATGGAATTTTGGAAAATTGTACTAACAAGCAATTTCTCAAATTTACACGATTTGGCTGTCAGATATTGTTGTAGATTTGAATCAACGTACGTTTTTGAACAAATGTTTTCTATTATGAACATAACAAAAGCAAAATATCGTTCAAAATTAATTGAACTGATTAACAATGAAATCTAAGTTTGTGTTTTGGTCTCATTTATTATATTATTTTTAAATTTCCTCTACTTAGACTTGAATTAAAAATGTGCTCTTTGCATAAAAATTTCATAAAAAAGCCGAAAAGTAACATTTTTTTTCATTTGTTCGAAAAGTTGGAAATGGCACGCATAATTATTTTTTTTATCTGAAAGTGGCCTTCTTCCTAAAAAAGGTTGACCACCCCTGCTCTTAAGTATCAAAACAATTTGGCAACTTTCTTGTTCTTAATATACTGAGAAAGAAATCGTAAGTAGACTACCAACTAGAAGAATAAATTAGATTAAAACTGGAAACATAACGATATTTTTCTTTTTAAAAAATTGTTAATTTAATTCTATTTTCGATTTTTCTTTTGGATTATTTATTAATCAGAAGATTGAAAAATACTTATTTCTCACGTTAATTCTATTCAAGCTATTAAGAATTCTAAGGGAGAAATATTGGTATGTTAGATATGAATAATGCCACAGAAAAAAACCCGTTATAATGAGCAGATTCTTGTTAGAACATGTTCTACTTTGGACGTTGTATAACCTTCAGATATCCATTGAATCCTTGACAGTGATCACAACACAGACACTAATTCAAGAAATAGCAGAAAAACCGCTTAAAGTATAGTGACAAATTTAATTTCAAAACATGAGAGAGGAATTGTTATTTTAACATCGAAACGCAATCAATCTAAACGAACTTTCAATAAGAAGTGTTCGTCACAGCACAATATAAACGCGATAAAAAATATGTTCATAGTGATACGATTAAACTTATATAGGTACGGTTGTGTGGCTACAGCTGAAGTGGTTAGAGCGGACACATAGCATTTCGTGGTCTGAGCGGACACTTTGAAACTCATCGTGGTTAGAGCGGACACGTTTTTTCTTTTAGGATGTTTTCAATTCTTTCATCCAATTTTACATTTGCTTTTTTCTTTTTTGCATCAGCGTCACCTAATTATCTGGATTTTAAATTAAAAGACTCTTATTAGTTAAAATACTAAAAGAAGAAACACAAAAAGTCGAATTCGAAAGAATTCACAATTTACAAGAATTTAGAAAAATCAATAGTCAAACAATTTAAAAAACTGTTTAACATCTTTAAGTTTTGTTACTAGGTTGAACTAAATCCAATGTTAAATGATATTTGTGCCTTTATAATAAAGGTTAGTAAGTATTTATTTACTTTTTATTTTTCTTTTATTTACTTGCATCTTGTATTTTACTTCTAGTATTTATTTTTACTTACATCAATGAAACTAATTAATTTTATGGCAATTGCAACGGTTCTAATATTTATTTGACTCTAAAATACAGTTTTCCACAAAATTCCTGAAATTCGTTCATACCCTTCATTTTATTGTTACTTACAATTAATTTTCAAAAATTTCTTGAAAATTTTTATTTTTATTACATTTTACGTTTAAAATGTAGTCGCATTATAATATCTTAACAATTTAATACAAATAATTAAATTTGATTAGCAAAAATGTATTTATTATCCTTGTAATTCGATAATCGAATCTGTTCTAAGATGGGGGGAAAATGTGTCCGCTCTAACCACGATGAGTTTCAGTGTCCGCTCAGACCACGAAATGTTATGTGTCCGCTCTACCACGTCCGCTGTAGCCACGCCACCTTAGGTACATACAGTCCTTTTATAAGTTCTGTCCTTCTTCGAAAAGTGTCCTCCTACTTGTCCTTCTTTTCAATATTTTAAAACTAATCTGTTAACAATCAGTGTGTGAAATTGATAAAAGATGGGTGGTAATATTTAACCATTTTAAAAATGAACATGTTCCACATGAAAATTTAGTTATTCCCGTTTAATTTACGCTGTGATGCCCTGGAACTAACATAGCAGTTGAAAGAGTTTTTTCAATTGGTAATGATTTTTGGACAAATGAGAAATCAAGATTGAATGGTGATACTTTAGCTGTAGCACTTACCAAAAAGTTCAAAATGAAATTTCTTCCTCCGATATTTCTTCCTCCAAAATTCCCAATGTGTAAGAAATTTCGATAAAATTTCAATGTATAAGAAAAGACAAACAAAAAAAAAGGAAAAATTATCGTTTTAGTAAATAATTAAAAGGGATGTAAGCGTAATGAGAGTGTATTTTTGTTTGAAAAAATAAAATATTTCATATATTTACGTAGTAAATTTTCGTCTTCCTTTTGTAAAAAATTGGTCACATTTTCAACATCTGCCTTAACGAGTGTTACTTGGATACTCTGTAACGAATTCTTTTCTTGGACACTTCGTTATTACACTTTTATTTAAGTAACGGTCTTAATTGAGACTATTTTTGTCTCAGAATGAGAGAGAATGCAACAAGGAAATGATGCTCCTTTCACAAACTGAAGTATCCTAATTATCCAAGCAGAGCGAGGAAAAACCTTCTGGGGCAACTTTGGCAACACGCGTCATAACTTGAGTTACGACTGCTTCGTATTTCCTTCTTACATACTTTTTAACGAGAAATAATAAATCGATTAGTCTGTCTAGCTTGTTATATTTTAAAGTGGCGCAAATACCTGGCGTTGAGCAAGTGATGAGTCGTTTGGGTGAAGAAAACATTTTAATTAAATCTTATTCATTAAATTTATTCTGTATTGAAAAATAGTTTTTAGAATTCGACGAAAAGGCATGACGTAGAACATGTTTACCTCCTCCTAGATTTAATGTAGGTTGTGGCATAACGAAGAATATATATTAGTGCCCTCCCCCCTGCAAAGTAAAGTTTAGGGACCCAAGTCGGACCAAACAAAGGGTACGTATACTTGGCATCAGTAGGCTTTGGGTTTCCTAGAATCCTGCCCCCCCCCCTCGATGTAGGTGTGTACGTTACGCCAATGAAAGTAGGCGAATATTTTGCAAGGAATGAAAATAACAGTTATAGGAATAAAAAGACGTATTAATAGCAATTCACAGAATTTGAAATGTGATAATCGTTTGTTTCAAAACATACTGAGAATCAAGCTGAGATGAAAAGAAACTGAAGATTTTGATCCAAAAATACTTACAGTTTTCCAAGAATTCTAAATGATTAAATATTGCTTCCAGGCAATTTCTTAGATTTCTGTTAATGTATAAATTAGAATAATAAAGCATCAATCGATAAGTAAAAAAATGCTTATTCTATATTTACGCGTGCGCGGAATTTTACTTCACAACATTTAATAAGAAGAATTTTAAAAAATATGCTTCATTGTTTAACTATATATGTTGTTAAAAATAAATTCATTACTGGTAAAAGCAGATTCAAACGGAAACGTACACACTCACAAGATACAAACATTTGACTAATATATTAGATAAATTATGTCATGTTACTTGAACATCATACCCTGGAAAGGCACTTAATTTTTAAACTTGGAACATTTCTAAGTAACAATAGAAATTTTTTTAAAGTTGAACTTACTTTGTTTAAATATTAATCATTTTAAATTTCTCTTTGCTGGTTTATTGTATAAATTTTATTTTAAATAGTAATCCTAAGAAACGATAGAAATAAGAGTTAAATGAAGCACACACACACAATTCGTTTACCACCTACAATTTAATTTTTTTTCCACATGAAATCTTTTACGTGCACATTTTCTTTCTTAGTATAATTAGGGTAAAACGCAGCATATAACTTGTAACGGTCCTATCAAAAGCTGACTATCAATTGATTATGCCTGACCATAGGTCGAATACATGAGATTGTGTCCAGGGACGTCTTAAGATATTTGAGGCCCTGGGCCCCTATGCAAAAGTAGGTCCTACCTCTGGTCTTTAAAAGTAGGCAGTATATAGGATGCATTGTCAAATACTCGTACAAACGGTAATCTGAAACAAATAAATGTGCATGACTGACAAGCTCACAAATCAGTTCGACCGATGGGCCCATTTTGACAAAATGCGTTGAATGATTGTTTATAGTATTAGGTCTAGCCTAGACATGGACAACGGTCGTCTCATAATAACTACTTTTGCCAGTTGACATGCAGTTTGACATTCCCTTTTTTTGGTAGAATATGTACGGAAATAGTATTTGAATATTAAAATTATCCGGATCATGATCTTATTAAGACTGAGTTGAGAATTAAACGGGCTCAGTTGACCCATGCCTTAGGACGTCACTGATTGTGTCTCAAGCCCGATCTTGCAATAAGAGTAGCGTCAGGATACAAAACATCAAGAAATAAATACAAACACAAATAGTCCGATTAATGATTTTACAAAACAAACTGATCCCATGAGGAAGAATAACTTCTACTTGAGTAATCAAAAAAATTGACTCCTCTGAAGTACTTGAAGACATCCCACAAAATGACAGAAGTTCCCGTGGAAAATCCGTTTCCACTGCAAAGAGGTGGCAGTTAAACTCTAAGTAAAACTTTTAAGAATATATACTAACCCGTATTATAATTTAAAAGGGTTACAAGATTGTCCACAGCATACTTTGGTCTTATAGAGCTTTAGAAACAAACAAAAAGTATGCCCTTCACATTTCAATACAATATTGCTATTGAGCATAGATAAAACTTTAATCAAGCCTATTGCTCTGTATGGAAGTGAATGTTAGACCTTCAATAAAGCAGAGGAAGAAAAGTTGCTCATTTTTGAAAGGAAAATCTTAAGGAAAATCTTTGGACCTAGTCAAGAGAACAATTAGTGGAGAATGCTTTACAATCATCAAATTTACAGGAAATATGGTGAGGCTGACATTGTGAGAACTATAAAAGCATCACACATTTGGTGACTGGGCCATCTGTACAGATATGCCAATGCTTTTTCTACCAAAAAACTGTTTTGAAAATTGAAGGGACTAGACGAGGACGACCACCTACACGATGGTTGGACGTTGTTGAAAAGGACCTCAAACTAATGGGAATCAACCGATGGAAGGCCATCGTGACCAATAGGATCAACTGGAGGAGGATCAACGAGTCAGCCTTGGTCTGCAAAAGGCTGTCGAGCTTATGAAGAAGAAGAATCTGAATTATTATTTTGTTACCTTAGTCATTCTTTACAAAATCTTCTTTGCATGTATTTAAACAGCGGAAGAATTAAGTTTAATTTATGCTAAGCTTTCCTTTCCCTGCCAGAAAATGTTATTTTTTCTAACGTGAAAAACATTAAAAATTTAAGAACAAATTTAACTTGTTGTAAGCAAATGAAGCATGGTAAAAACTATAATGAAAAATTTTTTGATGATAAATATACGAATTATAACGATGGAAAAAACAAAAAAAAAATTCTGAAACGGATATGAAAGTCAAGTTGGAGGAAAATCAGATATAGTGTGTGGAGAAGGAAAATGAATTAATACTTGAAATGAAATATAAGTTTTTGCCTGTTTTTTATTTCTCTTAAAAAAATATTGCTTTAAATAGTAACGATAAACAAGAAAGAACTTTCAAGTTAATTGATAATAGTTTTGTAAGAAAATTTTCTCAGAAAATTACTTTACTGACTTGTTATTTTCATAAGCTTTTAAAGTTAATTTCTTTGGATGCTTCAGAAATAAATTATATTGCTATAAAGCCAAAAGAATCAAGAGGAAAAAAGGATTCACGTCTATATGGTAATCAAAGTTTATTTATTAAGAAAACATTGATAATAAATGAAATATGATTCATTAACATAATTGGACACATAAAATAAAAATTGTAATTAATTCTAATGCATTTTATTTTAATTTGTTTTATTTTTCACAGAGTTTCAGAAATTTGTTTCTTGAAGTTATTTTGGCTCAAAATGTTTGAAATTTTGAGAGACCTTCCTGTTTTTTCATTAAGGTCGCAAACCGTATATTTCCGTGTAAAAATCGAGAATTTGTGGAGCTTTTGTAAAGTAAGGAGGACAGCTTGTACACAGAAACATCTTAAGACTTCTTGAAGCTCTAGGCCCTAGGCCCTTATACAAATGTAGGCCCCACCTATGACCCTTAAAAGTAGACAGTACATAGCATATATGTGTTATCAAATACTCGTACAAACAATAACCCGAAACACATAAATGTACATGACTAACAATTAGAACAAACCATCTCAACCGACTGCCGCCTTTTGAGTGAATGAATAATAATAGTGTATGATGGTAGGCCTAGACTTACACATGATCGACGGTCATCACATGTAGCCAGTTGATATATCGTCCGAAAAATTCCCAGTTGTTTTCGGAGAATACAACCGGAAATAACATTTCACAGTTCAAATTATTCAAATCGTGATCTTATTAAGGTTGAGTCAAGAAGGAGATGAGCCCCCCCCCCATTGTGGTCGAGGCCCTGGGCCTAGGTACAGTTAGCCCGTGCCTTAAAAAGTTCCTGACCATCTACCCAAAAAAGAAACGTAGCTTAGAAAAAACAGCTTTTTCAACATTTCCTGTTTGTCATGCGCAAGCTGTTTTAGTCTATTAACTTTTTGGGTGTTTTGGAATTGAACTTTTATTCTAAAAAGAAGAAAAAAATCATATAAATCCTTCAAATTCAATGGCAAAATCCAAGTTTCATAACTGTTCATGAAACTCCCACTTATTCAATGGGATGTCTGAATCCATATAATCATCACACATCAGGTTTTTCCTCTATGGCATGAAATATAGGCCGACGATCACGCGTCGTATACCAATTTCACTTCCCGCTAATTTTTTAAGCAAAAAATGGAGCAGAAAGTATGATTACCACAAATATTGTACAAGATAACAAATAAATGCGAAAAATGTGTTAGCTTCAAATAGGTGGTTACCAGAAATAAAACTGTTGTCGTTAGCGTTTTACTTTTCAGCAATTTGAAAATATTCCAGCTGTATTACCTGTTTGACAACATTTTCGGTTTCATGGCGACATATTTCTAAAATTACAAGGACTTGTGTTTTCTTGACGGCATAAAACAGGGTGATTCTAAAATGATGGGGCAAACTTTAAAGGTAACTAAAACAAACAAATTTTGTATCGGAATATATAGGGAGTGCCTCGTTGAGTCACAAACAGAAAAAAATAACACATTAATGGAAACTTAAAGCTTTCATCAGTAATAAACTTAACGTACAGAAACTGTTGAAAAAGTTTAGAAATTGCATCCACCAAGAGTTCAGCAGTAAAACTATACAAACGGTTGGTTGACTGACTTGTAGACGACATGCCGCTGCCCTTGAGCTGGGTCTTTTGTCCACATGGTCCAAGATGACTTCTTCCCGGTGTGCCCGCCGTACAGTCCTCTGTCTACCCCTTCCATCAGTATTGGCGATAAATGAACTATTTTCACACAGCTGTTGATGTAATCGCTGAAATACTTTGTGGTTCGACATGCGTCTTCTTCGAATACACTCCTGATTCAGCCGTAACACGTTGTTCCACTGTTATAATTAACAGCACCGTACATTAGATACACGTCTGTAGTAAAATCACCCATAACGACTGAATTCTCAAGAGCAAATGCCGATTTTGTAAATGCAGCAGATCACTGGCACACTGCTTTACTGTTTTCAACTACCGCCAATTTTGTCAGCCAATCACTCCATAAAGGTCTCCAAGCATGCATGATGGTTGGTGGATGCAATTTCTAAAACTGTTTTAACATTCTCTCTACAGAATCACTGGTTAAGCATGCTGCTAATGAACATTTTATGTTTTCGTGACGTGTTGTTTTTCTGTTTGTGCCTCAAGGCGGCACTTTCACCCTTTTATTCCTATACAAAAATTGTTTGTTTTAATGCGCTCTACCACCCATCGAAGTTTGTCCCATTGTTTTAGAATCATCCTTATACGTATTTCGAATTGTGGGAACATTTTCGGAGAAAACATCACATTCCCTTGGCTCATTCGGAAATATGTGGTAGTTTAAATTGCAGTAGCATAGAGCTATGCAATTTTGAGTCTATGATAAATCAAGTTATCATCAGAGGAAACATTTTTTGAGTGCGTGATTTAACATTTGTGATGGTGCCATTTTTTTTTCTGTTTTCAAAAATTCTTGTTTGAAACAAGATTTTGAAAACTTCACACAACTGTATAAAATTTCTTTCAAAAAAAAAAATCTGTGATGTATTTTCAAGTATGTGTAATATTTTACTAAAAACACAGCTTTCAATTGCTCTCATTTAAATTTGTCTTTCTCTTTCTCTAACGTTACTTCTGAAATCTTACCTGTTTTTTGTCCGAGTTCTGAAAAGGCTAACTACGTTCGGAACCGTGATTTAAAAAAATTGTATAAATGGATAATTTTATTTATATTTAGTGTCAGTTGAATTGGAATATATATAAAGGTTGCCTAGATGAAAAATGGACAAATATAATAAAAAGAATGATTTTATTTGAAATTAAAAAAAATCTCTCTTGGGGCTGTAACGCGGGTCCCAACGTTTCAACAGCAGGTCTATGTCTTCATTGTTGAAAGAACGTGGTTGATTCTTGAGGAAGTTCTGCCCAGCTTCCTTCACTTCATCGTTCCAAATAGAAACGTAATACTGTCTTAAAAAGCCTAAAACCTAGAAGTCTCAGAGTGACAAATTCGGACTGTACGATGGATGCTATAACATTTTCCAAAGGATTCTTTTTAAGTTGCTTTGGTTTCAAAGGAGACGTGTGAGTGGAGATTGTCATGGAGATTCGATATCGTTTGTTGCCCTTATCGAAAACTTTTACACCAACTATTCCCGAACGTTCGATCTAATCAGTGCTCGCCATAGTTCGTTGATAGATATCCACATTAAACTGACCTCCTGCAATCAGAAACCGTACTACCGCACGTTCTTCCGATCTGGACACATCCTTACATGGCACGACTTTATTTTCTATTAATTTCTCTACCACTGACAGGTTTCACTGTTAAACATCGTATGCAGTGTACACTTCCTGCCGTCCTTCGTGTTACTGTTTGGTGGCTCTGCAATACCTGCACTCATTCTAACCAGGGACGTCTTAAGACGCTTTGTGGCCCTGGGCCCTTTGCAGAAGTAGGCTCCACCTGAGATCTTTAAAAGTAGACTGTATATACATAGCATGAATTGTCAAATACTCGTTCAAACGATAATTTAAAACAAATAAATGTGCACTATTCACAATCTCAAAAACCTAGGCACAAACTGGCTCGACCGATGGCCGCATTTCGACTTCGTTAAATAATTGCTTATTGTAATAGCCTTAGGCCTAGATATAAACAACGGTCATCACATAATAATACAGTCTTACCACTTATGCCAATTGACATGCAGTTTGAAATTCCATGTTTTTCGGAGAATATGTATGGGAACAATATTTGACCATTTAAGTTATTCAGATCATGATCTTATTAAGACAGAGTCAAAGACGAAACGAGGCCCTCCGACGGCGAGGCTCTGGGCCCGGGCCCAGTTGGCCATGCTTTAAGACGTCTCTGATTCTAACGCAATCTTATATGTCCACTTTTCATTTGAGCAACTTATGTATATAAAACTATTTTAAGAATATTATTGCAAGAAAAAATTACTTAAATACAATTTTTTGATAAAAAAAATGATTTCAATATATTAGCCTTTTATCCTATATCTAGCTACGACTTCTATATCAGGGTTGAACTAAATTTTTTGAAAAATTCAAATTATTTTTAGTGTTACGAGACCCATTGAAATAATAATGGATGTTTTTTGTTAAAAGTTTTCTTCTCTGATATAATTAAATATAAATATAAATAAATCCGCACGCACACTTCTAAATTTTATATTGAAAAAAATTTTTTAGTCCAACCTCGGTATAGAAGTAGCAGCTATGTGTAGATAAAATATTATTATTATAGAAGTATTTTTCATAAAAGGAGAATGTTTTGAAAATATGTCTCTTTCTGCTTTACTTTTTGCCAAAAAATTGCATTTGAAAGATTTTTTCCTTGGAATAAATAATATTCTTAAAACAATTTTATTTGTATACTCTGTCAAATATCAAAAAAATTATCCATTTATACGCTTTTTCAAAAATAACGGTTCCAAACACAGGCAGTAAGCATACATTTCGTTTTTAGAAATTAACTCATCAAAACAAGAATAGCTTCGCCTCAAAATTTAAAGAAATCTCACACCGTAAAGTTCATAAGTCACAACAGAGGAAAACTACCATACTTTGTAAAGTTCCTATTAGTATATAGCACTTTCTTCCTTACTGTCTTGTCGTTTAATACATGTAAAGGTACAATCCATAGTCACATTTGTCATGTTTCTTTTCCTTATTTTCAAAAATCAAAGAGTTAAAAGAAAGGAGGACACAGAAATAAGTTGCTAAGACAAATTTTCCTGCTCTAAGCTTAGCATTGGATTTAAAAATGAGCATTTTTTCCTACAATTTACGGATGTGAACATAAATATTGAATTCACTGAGTTCTAAATCAGTTGTTATTTAGCTTAACACTATATATTTAGCTCTGTGAAGTTGTTGCAAATTATTAAATTGTAAAAATTCAGAATATTTTTTCCTTTTTTTATGTACATTGAAAAACATTTAACGCGAAATTTCTTAAGGTATCAGACAACTTGCGACAACTTTTTTTTTTTAAAATGGAGATGTAGGGATTTTTGTGTTGTTTTTAAATTTGTTTAAATATGCTAAAATTAAGAATAGAAAAAGAAATTATTATTAATGAAATGGGTAAAAATTTACAAAAAATAACATAAATTCGGCCCATTCTGTACCAGCAGTTTATGAACAGATTTTCATTTTTTCAATTCTGATGTGTTGTTATGTTATTCATTTTTGAAATGACTTTCAGGATAAGAAATATTTTAATTTTTACAAAAACTAGAGCACTTTATCTTTGTTATTATATGAAATTGCTTAAACAAACAGTGATTATATTCACATAAGAGGCTGTAAATTTTATAATAAAACAGTGATTGATAAATCTGAAGGATAAAACATTTCTACCATTATACAGAGCATACACAAAATATTTCAATTAATTATTTGAAGAACTTTTTTAGCAATCATTGGCCCCATTTGAGTACTTAAAAAACCACATTTCAAGTAAAACGCGTTTTAAAGTATGACATTTTGCTTTGGCATCTGCTTTTGCTAAAACACTTGTAGTTTTTGTTCTAGTGAACGGAACATAATAAACTTGGTATTTTTGTAAAGTTAATAAGATGGCCTATAAAATAAAGTCATAAAATATTTGTCAATTTTTGGCAAAATTCACAATTTTAGGGTAGTCGGATACCTTAAGAAATTAAAAAGTATCGGGTTACACGAAATAATACCACGGTCCCGACAAACTACTATACCTTTTATGCATGTTTTTTTAACTTAACACGAAACGAAAATCACTTAGCACGAAAAGAGTTTCCCTTCTGGGAATGAACAAAACATGGAAAACACCAGACACTTAATGAAATCTTTGAAAAATTTTCTGTATTATTTAACTGCCTTATTGTATCATCGGAAGAATTCATGGCAGTAGATGACGATAATGTGTGTACAGTCCCAATTATGGCAGACAAAGACATTTTGGAGTTTGCTCAAAGCTCAAAAACTATCATTGATGCAGATCCGACGACAAAAATTAAATGAATAATGCAGCTACTGTTCCCACATCACCCGAAATGAGGAACATCATGAAAAGTATGCGCAGATATGTTATTAAGACGCAAATTCTAGGGGAGAAATGGATAAAAAAAAGGGATGATATCGAACAATTTGTTGACAATTTGATGCTAAAAAGGACAATGGAAAGAAAAATATCGGATTATTTTCCAAAAGAAAATAAATGTTTTGTTTTTCAAAAAACTTGAAAATTTTGTATTAAATTTCATTAAGTTCTCGTGAATGTTTTTGCTTCATTCATTTTTATTTAATACAGACAAAAATACATATCTATGCAAATAAAATGTACTCTAATCAACTTAATTTTCTTGAATATATGGGGGGGGGTGTGTAATATCCTTTAACACGAACTTCTTCTAATACAAATAAATATTTCAGTCCCCACAGTTTCGTGCTAAACGATTTTCACTGTATTAGCTTTTTTTAATGTTTTTCTACGAAATTTTTATTTTTCTACGAAACTATTTTCAAAATTCATTAAAAATTATACGCAATTCTCAAAATTATTGTCGTAGAAGAGTGATATCAATTGTTAAATATCAATTTTCATGTAAATAATACTTGTTTGAATTGCTGATTGTTATAAACTAATTTATATCAATTTGTATCGTATTTGTTCATGCTAGTTTTTTTACTAATCCTTTTTATTTATTTATTTTTAATCATAATTTGTTGTATGTACCGCACTTTTAAAATTATATAACTGTTATTTAACGTGGAATTAAGTTTTATTTCTTATTAACATATTTCTAATCGAATTTAATCAGAAGAAAAACAAAGGTTCTACTGTGTAAAAGTCTCTTAAGATCTGTATTAACTTATGCATGTGAAACATGGTCCATGTCTCGAACAGATGAGAGCATGATAAGTATCTACGAAAGGAAAATTTTAAGATTTATTTTAGAGGAATTCCAGGAAAATGGCATATTCAGGAAGATCAAATTTCGAGCTCTATCACTCATATAAAGAATCTGACATCGTTTACTTCATCAAAATACAATAAATTAAATGGGCATCCCGCGTTGTTAGAAAGGACGCAGACCGCACCACTAAAAAAGTCTTCAATGCCCAACTCATTGCCCCACGGGAAAAAAGGCAGGCCAAATCTAAGATGATTTGATGGCTTAGAAAAATATCTCCTAGTTCTGAGAAGTAAAAATTGGAGAAAACTAGCAGAAAGAAGGCTGGTCTGGAAAAGGCTTCTTGAGAAGGCCAAGACCTACCCTGGGCTGTCGAGTCACTGAGGAAGGAAGGAATTCTAAATAAACACGTTCTAATTCTATAATTCTAAATAAATCATTATTCAGAGAATTGAAATAATTATTTTTGAATATCAGTTTTCACAATTTACAGCAACCAAGTAACTGTCGCAGGACACAGCTCTATATCTCCATCTGTATGAAATATCTAATCCAGCTGTTCTCCAGTTGTGACATTCGTTTTCTTGAGAATAGAAATGATTTTACGTAAGTTACGAGAACAACGCAGAAAAGAACAAATAAATCCCAAAGACATAACCCTATATACATAATTTACGAATAGTCCGTATGGAATTCGCCCAACATGGCAAACAAAAAAGTCTGAGGACCACTGGTCTTCTAAACAGTTAAGATAATTAATTCCCATTAAAATCAGTCAATGTTAAGAATTAACAAAAATCAGAATTTAGGTAAAAAATTCCAAAATATGAAAATACACTGTTTATACGAGCATTTTATTAAGTTTGAACAAAACCCTTTTTAATAAAAAAATGATTGCTTATCATGTATTTTTCTCATTTTGCAAAATGCAAAAGGTAACATTTATATCAGTGTTACTGATTTTTGTTACAAATTATTGAAAAAAAGATGCGTATATTAGCTTAAATTCGAACATCAGAGGTAAAATTATGCTTCAATGCTGCTTCTTAATTTACATGTTAAATTTTTTAATGAATAGCTACATATATCTTTTTTTTTTATCTGAAATAAGTATAAATTATTACCCTATTTACATCATTGAACATTGAAATTGCTACAAAATGAAGGCTCACGCGATAAATGCCCAACTTGTATGGAAAGTATAATATGCTGCATTATGCAAAAATAACATTTCAACACTGCATGTTGGAGTAACGCTATATACAGTCTGATTATGAAAGCCACTAAAGAAGGATTTACATATTCCATGATATAATTTCGAATTCTTTTTAACGCCTCAGGGTCTAAGTGTGGTACTTAACGACACCTGAGGAGCCTGTGTGTGTGTGTGTGTGTGTGTGTGAGTAATTTCTTTCTCTATCCTACAGGCAGGGCCGGCTCTAGCAGTTTTGCCACCCCGGACAAAAATTAAAAATGCAGCCCCTCTCTTCTCCAAAGCACAAATATATATATATATATATATATATATATATATATATATATATAATTAAAAAAGATAAATTGTTCACACAGATACACACCTATAAAACTTGAATAAAATTTATATATATATATATATATATATATATATATTCAAAATTAAGGACATAATTACCTGTTATTAATTCGAACGAGTAGGAATCACCCATTTCAATATGCCAATTTCTTCTAAAACTAGTCTACTGATGGTGGGGATCACAAACATTTACTTTACCTTATAATAACTGCACTCAAGACTAAAATAAAACATCTTCTGTGATTCTCTATCAACAAAAAACTCTTAGTACCGTTGTCCCTTTTTGGATATTTGACACCAGACGTCGGATTTGAAAAAGGTCTTGAAAATAATATCTTGTCCAAATCGAATAGTTAATTTACAACAGATGTGAAAAATCTAACTCAATTAAATGAAACGTTAATTAAATAAATCTAATATCTGACATTTAATTAAATAAAAGCTCTACGATCAATATGTTTAAAAAGGAAGAAGAGGATCCCATGATAAGTTAGGAATTGAATAGAATAAAAATTCAAATCAAACAAATATGAATGAAATACAAAAGATGTGGTTCGTGGGTGAACTGTTTTGAATGATTTGTAAATTTAAATTATAATTAAGTGGGACGCATAACCTTTAAAAGAGATCGTGTCGGTGGAGAATTATTTTTTACAAAGTTCTAAATTAACAACTTCACATTCATTTTTAAACCTTTCCCGAAAATTAGATAACTAATTAGAGCCTTTACAGAATAGCTTTAGGAAGAATATTATATCCTTTTCCAACAAAAATTTCTGATATTATTTTTAATGCAAGATAAAGTATAATATATATTTAATATATGTATCCTTTCTTGTATAGTAAATATGTTCTCTCTCTCTCTCTCTCTCTCTCTCTCTCTCTCTCTCTCTATATATATATATATATATATAATATATAGTAAAATACATTTAACGCGAAAATTCTTAGGACGAAATATTGGTTAACACGAAATAATACAACGGTCCCTGCAAACGACTATGAATTTTCCTGTATTTTTATTCTCTTAACCAGAGGCGGATTAAGGTAGTTGGAGGCCCCTGGCGGTAAAAGGTTTGAGGCCCATGGGCTTAAGAGTCGGAAAAATAAAATAGTGAAAAGAGTAGCTTACTTTAATTTCTCAAAATAAAAGGTATTGCTATAATAAAACTCATCGGCTAAAGGAAAAATCTGAACTGTACATAAAAAAAATTAAAAACCTTACTTAAGAGCTTACAGTTTTACTATATAGTTTGATTTCTCTTTGGCAAATTCATCAATTATTTTTACCATATCTATTTTGTCCTAAACATTTTATTCTGTATATAATATGGCCATGTTGTTCAATTTGTCTTTTCTCCCATAGTACTTCTTAAATTAATTTTAACACGTTTTAAAACTAAAAAAGATCATTCACCTGATGCATTTAATATTGATATTGTTAAAAAAAAATTTCAAAAGTTTTTCAACATTAGGAATTTTCTTACATCTCGGATAAATTTCTAGCGGGGGTTTCATTGTATCTTTGTTTTCTTTTCATTTCTTGTTCCAAGGTGGCGTGGTTGGTTTGTCGCTGGCCTTTGCACTCATCAAGCTTGGGGCCCTTACCAGCGCTGTGGGCCCCTGGCGGCCGCCAAGTCCGACACCCGCTTAATTCACCACTGCTCTTAACACGAAACAAAAATCGCTAAACTTTAATTGCCTCCTGGGAATGAACAAAATGCTGTCCTATTCTAAGAATTCGTTGCACTAGATGATGATAATTTGTGCACAACTCCAATTATGGCAGACTAACACATTTTGGAATTTGTTCATAGTCCAAAAAATATTATCGATGCAGACTCCGAAGACGAAAATTAAATAAATAATGTAGCTCCCGTTCCCACATCATCCGAAAAGAGGAACATCATGCAAAGTATGTGCAGTTATTTAGACGCGCATTGTGCGTGTGTGTGCAATGGAATGAAATGAATAACAAAATGGATGACATCGAACAATTTGTTGACAATTTGATGCTAAAAAACAATGCAAAGAATATATTAAATTATTTTCCAAAAAATCAATAACTATTTTGTTTTTCTAAAAATTTGAAAATTTTGCATTAAATTTCCTTAAGTTTTTGTAAATATTTTTCTCTCATTGATTTTTATTAAATTTTTTACATACACACATATTTATGTAAATAAAATAAAATCTATTAAGCTTTCTTTTATTGAATATATGTTGTTTTTTTTTTGCAATATCCTTTAAAACGAGAATATATTTCGATTCCCTCAGTTTCACGTTAAGCGATTTTCGTTGAAAATATGTGTGTGTGTACTATTATGGAAATTTTGGACGCTGTTTTCTCGTTGAAACGGTGTAATTTCCAAAAACATCGTGGATAGTGACACAAAAATAAATGCTTTAGGTAAATAATTTAGAATTTTTTTTGAAATTTTTTTAAAAGTGCATTTATATTATATTTACTTAACACATAACCTTCTAAGCTAGGCCCTCACAAAATAAATGTATTTTTTCTAAATACTTTCGAGAACTTTTTATGTATTTTTAAAAATTGCTTTTAAGGTAGCTAATTTCGGCAGAAATTATTTAAATAAATGGTAGAAATTAATTCAATGCCATAAAATTTTAATCTTGTATCACAGAAAATTCATAAAAAAGTCGTTACGTTTTAATTGACAAATACTATATTTATAGAAAAGATTATCTTCGTTGGGTTTTTACAACAAATAATCTCAATAAAAATTGCCGTGGAGAGAATATACAATTATAGGACCCATTTATCCTCCATCTTTTACTTGAAAAAATTAAATTTCTACTTATGTATAATCTTATTCAAACATGTTATCTTGCGTTGCCTACAGAAGATCCCATTTAAGAAGAGAGACATGCGTTAGGCAATCATCCCTTAACGACGAATCCCGCTTTAGTATATAGCCTGACAATAAGAGGCTTGTGTAGTCTGGAATGGAACGAGTCACTCAGGGTAGTCATGTATTTGTGCTCGAAAATATTCGATTTGGGAGAGGCAGAACGATGATGTAAGCAGATATCACTATCAATGACCGAACCTATATGTACATAAAAAAAATCCCTTGACTGTTCGGGGGGGGGGGATATAAGAATGGGATCGTGAACTACTGTGCTCTCTCACTCTGCTTCAATGGTCGATGAGTTTCTTCTTGTAGAAATTCATCTACCAACCCGTGGCACGACAGAGTTGTAACACTGGCACGCGAAGATTTAATGAAAATTTTTTAAAAATTGAAAAGAATAAATAATAATTTATTTTACAATTTTAGCCAGCTGGGTGGCGTGGTTGGTTTGTCGCTGGCCTTCTACACCCAGGTTGCGGGTTCGACCCCGGCCCAAGTCGGTGAATTTTCATGATGCAGAAAATCGAAAGCGGCCATGTCGTATGATTATACGGCCTGTGAAAGTCCCAGAGTGTCTGTTTGGCTTGGGTACTCTCGGCAAAATTAAATCCAAGTACAGGTTCGCACCGTCAGAGCTCAGATGCATCCCTTTGTAGAGGAAACTGTGCGTCAAAATTCCTTGCTGTAATTGGTATCGCCTATATGTGCAGCACTAAAAAGTTATACCAGCTCCTGGGGAATGTACTAGGTCTGCAAAGGTTTAAAATACCAATGCGCAGCCCCATTGAAAAAAAGTTTTTTACAATTTTAATAAAATATGGTTATCTCAGACCAAAAAAAACTTTCAAAATTTATTTTAAATATACTTAATTTAATTACAATAGAAATTTGTTATATGAAGAGGAGGCTCCTTCAGTGTTGTAGAACTTGGCTTTCCAAAGTCTTTTTCACTCTCGACATTGGAGAAGCGTGTCTTAAGATATCTGGAAGAATACAATTAACTGCCCGATGAGGGCTTGTTTCTCAAGAATGAAGATTTTTTTTGGCTTAGAGGCGCTTTAATAATTCAAATTTAAGATCACTGGGAAAAGATTTTATTTTTCTTACCCTAGTTGATCCTGCATCTTCTTTTCTGAACAAACTTTTGCTTTTTTTTTGTCTCAATTTTGGAGAAAAACCACATTTCACATTAATACAGAAACTATCTACCAAAGTTAGCAGTGCTCCGAACGGTGATATATTTAAAAATTTAGTATCCATTTTTACAGAGTTTATTCAGTGCTAGGTTTGATAACTTTAAGATGATTAAAAAATGATGATCTTTTTCATATTTTTTTCCAATTTATTTGCAAGGCGTGTTAATTGTAATTTACATGAAAGCCAAATCTAAATTACTGACCCACAGCAAAATACTACATTGATAAATAAATAATAGGAACTTTTTTCAAAACTGCAAGTGATCTGAATTATAATGAATTTTTAAAATTTGTACTGACAAGCAATTTTCCCAAATTATACGATTTGGGCTGTCATATATTATAGGTTTAGATCAACCTATGTTTGTAAAAAAATGTTTTCTATTATTTGAACATAAATTTTTACATGTGCACACAAATAGAGTACTTTTTACCAACAAAAAATGATAAACGGTGTGCAACTGTTTCTTATTTTCCAACAAAATTTCTTTTTTTTTTCAAATCTTACAGTACTTTTCTATTACAAGTCAGTCAACAAAATTTTTCTTCGTCGATATTTTTATTTATTTAAAATCATAACATCCCTTAATTGTTTTTAAGTGTGTGGTAAATTTATTTGAAGAGAAAATTTTTTCAAAAAAGTTTATACCTTTTAAAATTTTTTAGTATTCATAAAGGAATAAGGAAGATAGAGAGAGAGAATGTGTGTGTTTTGTTCTAAAAAGAAATTCCTTGATTTGATAAAAATGGCCTAATAATAAGATACCTGTTTGGTATCTGTGAATGCCATTTCCTACATAAATAAAAAAAATTTTGAAATGAAATCAATTTTGTGTATAATCTAAGAAACGATATTAGAGCGCGAAAGTATATGGCTAGTTTATGAATATATCAACATTTCCGGAAGCTTTTTGTCTCTTAAACAGAATTTAAGGGATAGGGGACAAAAAGAGCCTTTCCACAATTATATTATATTATTTGATTTCATGTTCAATTTAGGTAATATTTTGGATTTTGGTCGAAATATACTTTTGAAAAGTACTTTAATCAATACGAATATAAATTATTTTTAAATTCCAATGACAGAAAAATATTAAATAAGTCTTTTTTTTTTAAAAAAAAGTTTTTTTTAAAAGAAGTCTACGTAAGTTATAAAAAAAAAAACAGAACATTTTAAATTTTCTTTTTTTTCCTATTAGTAAAAAAAAATCTTTAGAATACGTGGGTAAAAGGAAATTTTTAATTGAAAAAAAATTAACTCTGTGAATCTAAGCGAAAGATTGAAACAATCAAATTTCAACAATAAAAAAAGCTGTGATTTATGTCAATACATTTTTAACTATAATTTAATATTTCATCAATACACACATTTTTATAGCTATATTTAATACATATTTTTAACTATAGTTTAATATATAATATTTTTAACTATAATTTTAATATATAATATTTTTAACTATAATTTTAATATATAATATTTTTAACTATAATTTAATATATAATATTTTTAACTATAATTTTAATATATAATAATTTTAACTATAATTTAATATATAATATTTTTAACTATAATTTTAATATATAATACTTTTAACTACATAATTTAATATATAATTTAATAAATAATTAAATCATATAATCTGGTAAAAAATTGAAATAATTACAGGTTTTTTAACAATAAGAAATTTAATTTACACGAATAATTTTCTAATATTAAGAAATACTTTAAATGAAATCATTAAATCCATATTCAAATGAAATCATTAAAATAAATTTTGAATAATAATAATTATCTGAATATTTTAAAAGAAAAATAAGAGCAATCATATCTTGGCTATAAGGAATTTAATGCATTGTAGATACGATATTATTATAGTGCATTATAATTTAATGCACATAGTAGCGAAAACTAATACAAAAAAAAATCATTTGTTTCAAGAACGCAAACAGTTTTTGTAGAGAATATAAAGAGGTTGACTCTAAGTAAACAAACAGAAACACTTGTTGTGATATAAGTGAAAATCATTTAAATTGGAAGAAAAATAGTTTATGTCTTGAATCTTACAGATAATACTTTCAAAAAAGCTTACAAAAGACCTTATTTGAAGAATGGCTTGTATTTCAATGAAAAAACACAGTAAGATTATTATATTTCACACACAAACCCATCTCCATATAAAACTTTTTCCATCTTTTTTTTCTAAAGATGAAACTTTGACGAGGTTCTCTCAAAAGGCTTCCTGCACTCTGGGGTGTAACAAAGGATCCCCGCACCTGGTCTTGTAACAGCTGCTGCAATAACAGGTGGGAAAAAAGATCATATGGTAAAACACCCTTTCGAACTGTTTGTCTTCCAGCGGATACAGTTCTTAGCAGGTTTTCAAGTAAACGAAAAGAGAAAAGTTACTCTGAAGTTGAAGCGATTTATTTATTTGCAATTAGCCCCTTATTGCACGCTTATTTTTTAAAAACTGGCAAAAAAAATTCATTTTGTTTTTTTAAGAAAACTTATTTTAGAACCTTGTTTGGCAAAAAAAAAAATCATTTTGTTTATTAAAAAAACATATTTTAGAACCTTGTTTGGCAACAAAAAAAAATCATTTTGTTTTTTAAGAAAGCATATTTTAGAACTTTGTTTGGCAAAAGAAAACAAGAATACGAAATCTTCAAAGTGTGTTTTTATTTTAGTTTTGCATTTGGATCTACTGCAGACAAAAGCTGATTATTGCAATGTTCCACGTACATATACTTTTATTATGTCTCTTTTCGAATTGCTGTTTGAAAAAAAAACCACATTTTTATCAGTAAAAATATTTATTTAAATTAGTAGTATCTATTTTAAAAAAATACTCAAAATTTTCAATTATGTAAGATATTTGGAAGCAAGGTGGAGCACATAGACCAACATTACACTTATTACACATGTAACAACTCTTTTCTTGTTCTTTTACCGTCTCTCTTTGCTATTTATTATTCCTTTTAGCACAACACACGGCTCAGTATCTTGTGGGAGTTCCTTTTAATGGTGCTGATGAAACAAAACTGGGAAAATGACGTTAGTCGTAGAGTTCCAGAATATTTTGTGGTCTACCCAATTTTTTTTTATTCTTGTGTCACTATGATTTTATGTATACTCTCTCATTTGCTTCTGAAGTGTAAATTATTTTTCCCTTCCATTTTTTTACACAAAATGCGTTCCAAATGCTAAAGTCTATCTAGTAAATGGAAGAATATTTTTTATAATATTTATAATAGCATTGATCTAAATTTTTTTACGAAATCACGACGACGTGCAGACGGCGCTCATTTGAGTGGGAGAAATACAGCAGCAAAGAAATTAACCGCTCGAATTATCTCGAGTGTGCACAGTTCGGTTTATTTAGAACGATCGAATTAACTCGATCGCGCACGTTAAGGGGTTAGTTGTATATTTATTTAAAACTTTTCACTTATCGTCCATTCTACAAATTTTGCTATAAATTTTTAAAATGTCCCTTCTAAAAGTCGCAAATTTATTTTTTGTTTAAAAATATCACTAATATGTATCTTCTTCCACTTACATTTCGATAAGTTGCTGAAAAAATATTGATTATTAAGGGGTATTTAGCTTTTTGTTCGCGTCTCTTTCTTTTGTATGCAAGGAAATTATAAACATTTATTTCATATTTCATGTGGATTGTAACGATTTTTTTTAATAAAAATGTTTTCAAAGATGTTCATTTCTATTAATAATTCAAATTAACGTACAGTATAATCCGGTATATAGAGCGCATTTTTAACACAAAAAATAAGATCGAAATTTACGGGATAGAGATGAATATAAAAAAAAAATAGACATTTCCATATATTGAATTACAGTTTATTTGAAAGAAATGGCATATACCTTAGGAACATAAGGGATTGTAGAGTTCTAGGTGAATACTTTTTTTTTCAAAAGCCTGGGGATATTACCTCGAATAAATTGGCTTCAAAACAAAAGAGCATTGCACTCGTACATTTCAGGTATCTTCGTAAAAAAAAAGGGGGTGCACGTTATATGACGAATGTACTTAAAAATTTAAAAATTCAGTTTGAGAGTATTGGTGCGCTTTATACGCCGGGATATACGGTATTTAGTGAGTAAAGGAAAATAACGTCACACTGTTCAGCTACACGAGAGCTTTTGGCAACGGACCTCATAATTTTGAACATGGTCAAATGAAGAGGACAATACCTGAGCTGGCCTCCATTTCTCCTAACTTCTACACCACACCAACGGGAGGACGTTTGAGCTCCCGCCAGATTTAACGTGCATCTCTCCCCCACACGGTGGTTCTTCAGTGGTGAGTGAGTGAATATTAACGTCGCACTGTTCAGCTACACGAGGGCTTTTGGCGATGGACCGCGTAATTTTGAACCATGGCCAAGTGAAGCGGACGACACCTGAGCTGACACCCCCTCTCCTAACTACCACACCACGCCAACTGGAGGACGTTTGACAGATTTAAGATGCATCGCTCCCTTACACGGCGGATCTTCAGTGGTACTGGGCTCTAGCTCATGACATGCTAGCCATGATCCGATACCTTGACCACTTGGCTACCACGTCCCGGGTCTCCAGTGGTACTGGGCTTGAACTCATGACACGCCACAGACACGAGTCCGTTACCTTGACCACTAGGCTACCACGGCCTCTATACGGTATTTAAAAAAATATTTAGCAATTTCGAAACATCAAATGAAATTTAGAAATTTAAGCGTTGCCGATATAGTTAATTGCTTTTTTGAATTTTGAAGCAACTTTTCAATGAAATAGAAATTGATATAGTTGAGCCTTTTTTTCTGTCGATTGTAACAGCAAAGAGAAGAAAAAAAGAGAGAGATGGAAAAAAGCAGTGGAATGGTTTTTATACGAATTCACGCCTCTCTTTTTGTTTTTGAGGCTTGAAGTTGGACTATGCCCAATGCGACAGCTATCTGCTGATTAAGCCCTCTGATAGCAAAGAGTGCAAGGCTAAGAGCTTTGATGCAACTGCTCTAGTAGGATTGGGTGTTCTTTTAAATTATCTCTGAATCCTCTGTTTTCGAAAAAGGGAGTAGATATCAAACTAAAAATTATCCTTGTCAGTAAGCAACATACTTCACCAAATTTACAAAATGTAAGAAGGCAATCAGGTACGCAAAAATGTCTTAAAAGAACGAATTTCGAGTTTTTTATGTAAAATATGTAGGCATTATCAATTTACATGATACCAAGCAAATCTTATTATTTGTTGCGCTAGTGAGTGAGTGTATATTCACTGCGCATTAAAATAAGCAACAATAGTAATTTTGAACCATGACCACACAAATGAAGAGGACGACACCTGAACTGGAACCCCCTTCGCCTAACTTCCACACCACTCTAACGGTAGGATGTTTGAGCCTCGAGAGATTTAACGTGCATCGGCACCCTCTACTGGGCAGGCCTTCAGCGGCAGAAAGCTCAATCCCATGACATGCCTGTCATGAGTCAATGACTTTGACCACTAGGCTACCGCGGTGAGAGAATTAATCATAAGCCATTAACTCATCCATCCATTTGATTTCGAAAAGGATCTCCGAAATTAAATTTTTGTTTCAGTAAATATGTACTTTTTTCAACACTCTTATAAACTTCACTTGCATGTAACGGAATCTTTGAACTCAATTTTTACCCACTTTATTAGGTCAGAATAATTCGAAACTTTGCTCACTCGTCAAGGACCGATGACAATACAATAATTTCATAATTTTGCTCCATTGTCCTGATTAGGATAATCAGGATTAATTATTTTCCATTTTCAGATCCCATCCCGCATCTGGCGACAAATTCCAGATCCCATTTCCAGATTTGGCGACTAATACCAGAATTGGCGGCTAAAATATTAAATTACAATTTGGTTCAAATAATTATGAAAGAGTGTTTTTCAGTTTTTTGAACAATAATTTTTATTTAAAATACAGTTTCTCTGTCGAGGCTCAATGTAGTACTTACGTATTAACGTCACCGCAGCCAAATTTGCACCACTTTCAAAATCTGATTATATTATTATTATTTTTTTCAAATAAAACATGCACAAGAAACTGGTATTTTGGTATCGTTGCACGAATTGAGCTGAGGTGACGTTAATACGTAAGTACCCTCAACATCCTCTCGTTGGTGTGGTGTGATAGTTAGGAGAGAGGGGTCAGCTCAGGTATTATCCCCGTCATTTGTGACCCAGGTTCAAAATTACGAGGTAAGTCACCAATGACCCTCGTGTTACTTGAAAGTGCGACTTTAATCTATATAACTCTCCCTAACTCTCTCTTTTAAATTTTGGATATTTATAAAGTTTCGATTATATTAAGTATACAAACATTTCTTCAGGTTATCTGGTCAGAAGTTGCATAATGATATTACTTAAATGTTTAATAAGAATTTTTTTTGGGTAATATATTGTTAATTTTTTCCATTGCTTACAGTTTAACTCCATTGCTTAGTTTTTAAAGCTGTCAGCACCTAATACCAAAATCCAAATCTACAATCGAAATAAATTGAAAAATGTTTCAAATTTCATATAAATTCATGATACAGAAAGATAAAATTCAATTTATTTGATCTTATTCTTAAAATTTGTAAACGCATAGCAAGCAGTAGCGCACACAAAACTTTTTCAAGGGGGAAGGGGGGGAATCCAGGGTCGAAAGACCCCAGCTCGCATTATACCTCAAGATAACACCAATTGATACTTCTGATTTTGTCGATTTTATTAACAAAAAAAAAAACAATAAAAATAAATTATTGAATTAATAATTAGCATTAATTTATAAAATAAATTGTTAATTATAAGTACTTAATTCATTTTACGTTATAATATATATAAGTTATCATCAATCGAAAAAAACTCAAGGGCTTTGGGGGGTCCGGACCCCTAGAACACTCCTCTTGGGTGCGCCACTGATAGCAAGTATTCAATTTTTTCACTTTAGCTAGCAGCGTTTGAAGCTGTTCAAATGTGAAAAAATGGTATAACATTTTATACTAGAAAAAAATGACTCCAGCAGAACATTATAACTTATTTTAACCCCCACCTTTGGAAAAAAAAGTGTGCTAAATTGCGCCAGCAGCTCATTTTTCTGTATTGGACCTCCAATATGAAGATAATAAATCACCCCGTTAGTGATAAATAAATGCGCAGACTAAACCAGAATCCAACCTTATGACGCATACAGTTTTCTATCAGATACAGTCAGAGCATAATAAGAATACTGTAAGGTTTTTTCCTTAAAAAAATCCTTGAAGTTCGGTCTCCATTTTTTTAAAAAACATACAAGACAGTCTTAAACATATTTTCGTAATCGTAATGCTGTAACTGTATGTTGAAGATCCTCAATACAGTAATACCTCGACTTATGCTACCTCGACTCATGCTGCTCCGACTCATGCAACCCCGACTTGTGCGAACCCGGAGTTACGCGATTTTCAAATCTCGTCGATTCGTCTTTTGTTTAAGGAGGGGGGAATGGTAAAATTGGCTGAAATTGGTAATGGGGTTGAAGAAGTTGTGTTGATCCTTCCAACCAAATAAATTCAGAAGTGGAAAGTGCTGACGTTCAAGAACTGTTGGATTCCCACAACAGGAGCTGACAATTGATAAGCTCTTAGAAATGTAAGAGAAAGACATTGAAGAACTTGAGTATTAGACCCAGCTCAATCAGAAGATTGAATGACGGTTGGGAATTTGACAAAAGAGGCATCAGTTTAATTGAAAAAGGGTTGCAATTTTAGAAAACATTGACTCCAACGATGAGCGTATTTTTTCAACATAACAATAAATAAAATGTTATTAGCATGCTACAAAGATATGTTGCGGGAGAGAAAAAATATTTGAGCCGCTAGACTATTTTAATAAATTTGCTGAAACCTTCTTTATCGAAATAACTTCGGTTTACCATTTTGTATTCGTGTTATCTAAGATTTGACTAAATATTTTTTTCAAAATTACTATTTGCTTCGTCTCCGAATCCGGCTAAAAATAATTTATATGCGAAATCATACTCCGACTTAAGCGGTTAGCACTCACAGTTCCACCTATCGCGTAAGTACGGGGTATTACTTGAATTTATATTTTCGTAATTCTAGGAAGTAAACATATAATTAACGTATATTTAATGGTTAAAGATATGTATATAATGTAACAGAGGAAATCGTATATGAATGTAATTAATGAATGTCAGTCGAAAATACTCGCATATATTACTCTTTTGGATATATTAGTGATAAAGTTCTATTTGAATTATTTTAACCTCATGAAATTCATACTTAATTATGAAACAACTTTCCAGTTATCAAACAGCGGTCCTGTAATCTAAAAGCAGTAAATATTAACAATAGAGAAACACTTTTAGATTCTACCATAACAAGTTCTCTTTGAAAATTTATCAAATAGACAATACATACGTTTTTGGACTAAGTGTGTTAATATACTTTTATATATTTCTCTTTTAGTAAAGATGTAATATGGGAAAGGATCATCTCTGAAACAAGATAACTTCGATATCATATAAACCATTTATCAAACCTTCTCAGGATATTTCAGAGTTTAAAAGAACTGTGTGTAAATAGAGGATTTGGTATCACTTTTTGGCGTCGACAGCAGATCTCTGCGTGTTTGATAGCGAAACTCTTAAAAGTCTCTTCAAAACAGAGATAACATTTTTGAAGAACTTAAAAATAAAGAAAGGTCGTAAGAGCTAAATGTTACAAAATGTAGCGGCATTATATAGTGGCACAAATTTTTTCAACAATAATAAAATTGGAAAAATTCATTACTTTTACAAAGCAAGAAAATAATGAAGTAATATCAAATTTGCTTACTTTACAATTTTCAGTTCAACGAAGTTTTATATAAAAAGACCTTGCTTCACTGTTATTTACACTCAGATGTTCATTTTTTCAGGATATTTTGTACTTAAAATATACAAAAACTTATTGATCAGTTCTACTATAATTTTTTGTCTTCGTCACTTGACCGTGGCTCAAAATTACAAAATCCGACGCCAACAGTCGTTGTATCGCTTCACAGAGTGAAGTAAATTAAAATCACATCAAATCTGCTGTAATTGTTTTGGAAACACAAATTTCAAATGAGAGAGTTTTTATTAGTAATAAAAGAAATAGTAAAAAATATATTATACAGTAGATGTCGTTTATCCGAATCAATTGGGACCGGACACCGTTCGGATACGCGATTGTACGGATAACCGAAAACCGAATGCGATCCATACAATATATGAAATCGGACACTATACAAATATTGAAAATCATCACATGCGGGAAACGTGCTTGAAGAAAAAGTAAAATAAGTGCAAAATGTCGCAATTTCACCTTTATTGTGGAAAATTTTTACTTATTTTTCGCTGTACCATTGTACACCTTCATTTTTTCACTGCCAGGTCCCTGATTTTCTTGAGTAGCAGTAGTTGAGTAGGACTCTAATTGTTGTGCCCTAGCTGTCTCTAACGCAGAAAATACGTCAGCATTTGATGGATCCTTACTATTTTGATTGTTGTTGTCCTCGTTTTCATCTGTTTCATCGTCGACAGGGTCGGATTTTTCTTGCTCGGAAGTCACAATCTCGTCATCATTTAACATTTGAAATCCACAGTCTTCTGCATCGTATGCCATCCAGGTTTCTACATCTTCTTCATCGCATTGGACAAAGTCGGCAATCTCCTTCCTGTGGTCGTCATTGAAGTCTTTTTCGCCTTCTATAAATCTGGCCACAGCTTATTCCATGCATTTTTTCGCCAAATCACACAACTGAAATTCCTCAAATATCCCTCACTTTGGGTTTTCCCGTCACTTTTAGTCTCACGTGAAACAACAGTTACCATTGCATTATTCGAAAACGTATTTATATACAATACATGTAGTTGGGGAAAAAAACTGGTCTGGATATTTGACGCTCCGGATAATAAACGTTCAGATAAACGACGTTCTACTGTACAGCATTTAGTCATTTTTTGTACAAAAAATATTCTGAGTTTGAATCCTTCACTTTTTTTAGGGAAAGAAACCTTCTCTGAAAGGGAAAGCATGGTTACCGGCATGGCCTCTTACATATGTTCAGCAATACAGAGGACCATTGGACTGGCGTGTGGAAGGGTCTTGACCAGTAGTCCCATTCAGCCTTTGTTTTACAGGGCATGCAACCATTACTCTTATATGATGGTATAGTAAGTGCTTTCTTTTGAAGAATCCCATTTAAACAAGGATATTCTGTGTGATACCCTTCACATTCCGACAGAAGAGTCGACTAACAAGCAGCTGGTACGTAGGAGGAGGACATTTGGGTCATAGAAATTCTGAGAGTAAAATCAAGAGTTAACCTTACTGAATTCGAAATTCCGGAGACCTTAAGAAAACCCGGATAAGAGATCATTAAAGATTTTGACTAGGAAGCAACAATTGAATTTATAATTTCAGCTACAACTAGACCTCAAACAATATTGTGTTACGTGAGATTTGGATAAGCGTAGCCAAATTCATTTTAGACTGAAACTGCATAGATGAAAAAACAGAAGAGTTGTTTCAAATATTCATGAGAATGATTATGTTTAGACAATGGATAACTGTCCACGGGCATTATTTTCATAAGTGAAAATATGCCACTATTCAACCAGCTCTTAACCTTTAACATCAATTTGCATTTCAGATTGAAAATATAACAAGCACTCTAGTAATATTTTTCCTTAAAGTATAATCCGTATTTTAAAATATTAGTATTGTAAATAAAGATGCTTTATAACACTACATAAGATACCTACTCTATTACCATACCTTCGCAACCAGACAAATCTGTACGACAGCATATACACACAGATTACGTCTTATTTTGCATAGAGTTTTAACTGCTCACTAACTGCACACAGGTAAGATGATTGCATTCGGCGGCTGATAGCTTTATCCTTCGTGGTACATAATCCTGGAGCCATTTTTCAACAAGATAATATCTGGGTCCATATAGTTTGTATATTCTAGACTGCCTGCATGCTGTTGATACTCTTTCTTGGTTGGAAAGTTTACCTTAACTTCAACAACAGAATGTGTAAGGGACACATGCCACCACATTCAGGTTTTAACAGACTGCAGAATTTTATCACGAATCCATTCAAGACGATTTTATTTTCAAGTATATTTCTTATAAAAACAAGCAGAGTGAAAATAATCAGGACTATTATATGTTGCATCGCTTTAAAAACACCAAACATGGCATTGAATTTGAAGAAGTTGACTTCTATGGCTCCAGATCGGTAAAACATCTCAAACGATTCTTGCCTTGCGTAATAAAGTTGTAACATTGACATCCAAATCTTAAGCAACAATTGGTGAACACTTGGTAGAATGTATCTCAAGAAAAGGTTAGGAATCTATATCAATCCTTTTAGAAGAGAATGCACTTTCACCTGGATGAAGTATTACCTAGTTCCGATTTTGACAATCAGTCAGTTACTAGCCATTATAGATCCTGTCACTTTGAATTTTTAAATAATTCCACTCTCTGCATACGAGTCCCGAGAAAGATCTCATTTGATTAAAAATTATCATTTTTTTCATAGTACTTTGTTACTTCTTGTTTTGCAATAGTGTGTAGTTTGTATGTATAATAGTGTGTATAATCATCACCATCTACACTGGTGTCCAAAAGTTAAGCATAATTGATAATTATGTGAATAAAGAAGGAGCTGTAAATCAGAAGGGCGGGAAACGTGATATGCGAGTGTAAAATGGTTATAAAATAAGGAAGCAAATCAAAAGAATGATAATAATTAATTTTATTATCCAAAGTAGCAGTTTGAAAGAAAACTGAGCATAGCAAGGATTCACACTTTAAAGAAAAAATGAAAGAAAATCTTAAATAAAATACTGATGCTGCAGTTTAATAAGGCGTGTGGTCACCTCTGACAGCCAGGCACGCTGCACAGCGATTTTCCATACTTGCTATGAGAAGAGGACGGTTCAAACGGTTCCAAGCTTCTTGGAGAGCTCTCTTCAGTTCTGTAACGGAGAATGGTGGGTGAGAAAAGGCTGAAATTTGTCTCCCGAGCATATCCCATACATGCTTGATAGGATTTAAATCAGGGGAGGTTTCAGGCCACGACATGCGCTGGATGTTTTCCGTTTCAAGGAAGTCATCAATCAGCACCACTCGGTGACATGGCGCATTATTATCCATGAATATGAAGTCAGGACCGACAGCACATTGAAACAAGCGAACATAAGGCTCAAGAACTTTGTCTCTGTGTCTTTGAGCAGTCACAGACCCCGTGTCAAAGAAATGGAGGTATGTGCGGCCATCCATCATGATGCCTGCCCATACCATTACTCCCCTTGATGGAAAATGATGTCTTTCCGTTATATTTCTTGGTTCAAAACGTGTTCCACGTGCTCTCCATATCGTTACCCGCCGAGAATCACTACTCAGACTAAACCGGGACTCGTCACTGAACATCACATTGGCCCACTCTCCCACACTCCAATGTTGATGTTTCAAACTCCAGTTTAAACGAGCGCGTTTATGCGCAGACGTGAGAGGAATGCAAACTTCTGGTCTTCTGACATACAGGCCAGCATGACCGAGTCTCCTATAAACAGTTTGTATCGAAATTCGTAATCCTGTGGCGACTGTGAGAGCCGAACCCAGTGCTCTGGCAGTACTGCCCCTCTGATGTCACGCACTTATTTCCAGATATCGGTCTTGGCGAGGGGTTGTGACTCTTGGTCGACCTGATACTGGTTGTCGGGCAACATCTCCCGTTCTTTGAAACCTCTGCCACAGTCTTGAGATCACAGACTGGTCCACATTCAGAATTCGAGACACTTCGGTTTGTGATCATGAGTATTCCAGCATTCCAACGATTCTTCCTTTCGTAAACATGTCCATTTGGCGTCTTTCAGCCATCATTCACCTTGTTTGATGGTTAACAACGTTCCTTCGCACAGCAATTGCGCGAAACTTGTCTGAACTGCCTATGCTACGTGAATCGGTTTCTCCGCGTTCCCGACATGCGCTGGTGTTTCGCGCAGGAAGTAGTCGACTGAGAAGTTTTGCAAAAACCCAATGTTTCTTCTTCACCCAATTAATATCTGCAAGAAATTTGGAAAAATTTTACGAATATTTACTGCATGTTTTTCGCATTTTACGATTTATGCTTAATTTTGGACCCTCAGTGTACATGAACGAAGCGTGAAGAATTAGGTTCCCAGTGTCTCTGATGTAAACGACATCTTTGCAGGAAAACCATAATATTTACTTTTTAGAAATGAAAAATCGATGCAGTTAGCATTTGCAGTAATCTCTAAAATTTTTAGTTACAATCTAAAATTTTCTGAAGAACTCATGAACACACATTAAAGACAGCTTGAAAAAAATGCTTTATTCTAATCTTTATTTATTAAACACCCCTTTATTCATAATAATAATAAAAAAAACTACTGAATATATTGGGTATAAGGAAAAGTTCTGTCGTTTTTAAACACGTGCACTTGTATGCGTTTTCGATCCTTAGCAAGAATTTAGATCCGATTGAAACTGGGTTAAAAAGTTAGGATGATTTTTACACATTGTTTTTATATTTTATTCAATTTTTTTAATTTATAAAACTGTCAACATGAGTGAAGAAAACTGCGCTTTAGACATTGTATATTCTATGAATTCCAAACAGGGAATAACTCAAAGGCGACGAAAAAAGCAACAACTCGTGTGACGTGTTTGGAGAGAACGCAGTAACAACTCCAACATGCCAAAGATGGCTTACGAAACTTCGTTCGAATGACTTTTCTTTAAAATATGAACCCAGATCGAGAAGGCCATCAAAAGTCAATGACAAATCTCACGTTAACTTCCACAGAAGTGGGCTTCAACCTTGGAATTCATCAGACTACTATTTTAGATCACATTAAATGTCGGTTCTGTGTCCAAACTCTCTGTAGGGGTGCCACACGTATTAAGCGAAAGAAATTTAATGGTCAGATTTTTGATATGTTCTTTAAATCTTACTCGTCACGAAAGGGAAATGTTTTTGGACAGCTTGGTGGCTGGAGATGAAAAGTGGATAGTGTATAAACACGTGGTTAGAAAAAGGGCAAGTGTTTAAAAAGGGAGATACCACCGTCCATATCCAATACTGGTAGACAGATGGAGAAACATAAACAGATGGAGTTTATGTTGCCTTGTTGATGGGACCGTAAGGGTAAAGGACACTATGAGTTGTTGAGAGAAAATGAAACTGTAAATGCTGATCGTTACTGCCCGCAACTTGATGTTCTGAATAAAGAGATTCATCGTAAATGAGCATCTTTTGTCAACAAAAAAGATGCAATTCTTCATCACGAGAGCGCTAAACCACTCGTAGCAAGAAAAATCGCACAAAAAATTGCAGAGTTGTATTGGGAACAGCCTTACCTCAGCCAGCATATCCTCCTGATACTGCATCATCTGACTATCATCCGTTCAGGTCTCTAGAAATCTTTCTTGGTGGGAATGAATAGATAAATTATGAGGGTGAATGACAGTGGAAGAATACTTTGCCTCCAAAACAGAGGACTTCTTTTCCAGAGGGTTAAAAAGCTGCCAGAACGCTAGTAGACAATTGTAATTAACAAAGGACATTATATTTTGAATTAAATTTTAAATAAAAAGTGAAAAACAGTTTTTTTTTTTTTTGGAAAAATGAAACGACAGACCTTTCCTTAAACCCAATAACTTTTCTCATAATAATAGCAGAAAATAAATAAATATAAAATGCAATACTTATAATCAAAATACTAATTTAAACAATATAAATAAAAAGTAGTACTCCTAATTTTTATTTTCAGAACTCAGATAGTTTCTGAATTTTCAATAACTTCGTAACTGAATTTTAAACTTGCAAGGATGGGATTCCTTTTGCTGTGAAGTTTTGCTTTTCCTTTTTGCATAAGCTTGAAATTATTGGAGCAATTATTCTTCATTTCTTCCAGCATGACTCGTTGAAGTGGCAGAAACGTATTATCTAGAGTTTCGGGAGAAATATATCATGAAAACTATGTTTACTACTTCTGTCAATTGACATCAATGTTACTGGGTGAACCTTGATGTTGTAGTGACCCAAGTTGAATTCATCGAGGCTTCTTATCCTCTCTTGACGTGGTGCCAGAGTTCTGGTGTTACAATCATCACTTAAGCGTGGTTCAAAATTGTGAGGTCTGTTGTCAGTAGCAGACCTTTTGGTGCTATGATGGTAGTTTATTCTCAGTAGACCGATTTCATAGTATTAAGCCCTTTGGTATGTTCGGTCACCTTGGGTAATTGCCAATAGCCCTAGAGTATTGTATCAAGTGTGACGTTAATAAACATTCAAGCAAGCAAGCAAGCATAAGCACGATTTCATTAATTTTCCTTTAATGAATGGTAATTTACTATTGTTGAAGTATTATGATGGACCATTAAAATTCTTTTAGGAATAATCTTGTTTTATGTTTACAAAGATTACTTCTTTTTTAACCTTTGGAGAAATTAATTATTTAAAGTATTGCGCGCGCGCGCGTATGTGTGTGAATGAGTGACAAAGAAATGGAATGTAAGCATTAAGAAGCATGTTTGTATATCCATTTCACTCAAAAAAACATTATAGTTCTTGCTGTCGTTTTTATTTTGCAATATTTAGGACATTTTTATAAAACGTCCAATAAACACCTATCTCCCCTATTCTCCAAAAGTTATCTATCATTAAATAATCAAAGATTCAATTTCTTGAGTGTATTTTCTCAAAAGATCAAGTTCTTAGGTTTTGAAGAAGCTACACAAAAGAACATCAAAACTAATTAAAATGTTGCAAAATTCTGTTTATATAATGCTTTTTTCCCCACACACAAGAAAAAGAAAGATAGAAAAAAAATTTATAAGCATAATTTAAAAAAAAAGAAAGTTATTAAAAGATATTTTAAATTTACATTTAAGTTTTTGGTGAGAATTTTTAGATATATATTTCACATGTTTGAATTAAGATTTAATAAAAATGAAAAAAATTCTTTGCACACAAACACTTCAAGAATTTTTTATCCGTAGTTATAGATATTTAGCTTACTTTTTTTTACTTTTAATTTCTAATTCATTTCAACAACATGCTTACGGATTCTTAAGGGATAGGGTTATTAATTTATTCGAGTAGAGTATATCATTTTTTATTTATATTTCAATTAGGTTTAACTGGATATTTTTTTTATCCCACTCAAAGTCAAATTACAAATAGTTAGAAATGTCTCGATTATATATAAAAACAAAATAATAAAATAATATAATATAAAATAATAATATAGATAAAAATAAATAAATTTATCTCAACATGCTTTCCAAATGTTAAGATCTAATTTAATATTTATTAAATTATTTAAAACTCTATATTGTACACTTAATTTTTGAGGGGATATTTTAGCATGTGATATATTTAACGTGGAATTAGTTTGTAGTACAAAAACACTTTTTTCCTAGGAAGATTATAAAGAGGGAGAAAATATTGAGAGAAAATTTACTGAGCGATAAAACTACCGCAAAAAAAATCATGACATTCGCTTTTTTACCATTAGAGAGATAATTATACTTTCCATTCCTTTCTATTATAACATGCATTCTTCAATTCCCTATTTTCCGGATGTAAATGTAATTAAAAAATAAGGAGAAAACAGAGAACACCAGCCTATAAAAACAGTTTTTATCAGCCTATAAAAACCGAAACGTTTTTTATTGTCCTTCTATATGAACTACATATGAACATTCGATTTTACTTTGAGCGCATAAAAATCTCTCAAAGCTGCGGAAAGTGGTGTTTAGATATTAAATTTTATCGTCTGTTCTTGTAAGAAAATAAGTAAAATAACTACAAATAAGAGTTTAAGCAATTATAATTATTATTACCAATACTTATTGGCATAAGAATCGATTTCTGAAGATTTATAATGCTGTTTCAAATCATATGTAGTGGAAAAAGTTGCTTAATTTCTCGAAATTGTGAACTGAGAAAACTAGTCTATGATTTTTCGGTCTACATTTTGAGACCGATCAAGCGGAATATTTCCATACTGTGGCAGTTTGCAGCAGGGGAACATATAACAGAGAACTTCACCAAAGAAAATATATTTTATTCCTGATAAATTGATTTCTCCTTGATAAATCCCACAGTCGTGAATAAATTATTAGAATTACTTTAAATTACAATCTTACATAGCAGTTTCGAAACGGAATTGATAAGCGTATACAAACGAGCTTATATAATTTTTTTAGGAAAAAGCTTCAAATAGGTAATGATCTATTAAGAAACCTGTTGGCGTACATTCTCGTTATAACAAACTCCAGGCAATCCGGAGTATTAGTGGAACTATTATTTAACTCTTTCATGGGCCTTGGAAAGATTACTTCCCATCTACATGACCTTACAAAATACACCTGTGGTAAGCGCAAAATCCATTATAACATATTGACCATGCTATTATAAAGATGGTGTTCAGTGTACGTGTATAAGAATGTAAAGCGCCCTCTAGCGCTCATAGCGATTCAGTGTATCCTTAGACTCCAACGAGAGAGGAGTTGATTTGAGACGATCCGAGTAAATAAACAACAGTCCACTACAAATTGAGCGAGAGTTTTTATTGAGTACTTTTTTGTTCTGAAGCGGGAATTAGCCTTCCCATCTGATAGCTCAGATGGGAAGGCTAATTCCTGCTTCAGATTTGTGTTACTGCGCATAATCCAGCGATTATGACATCCGTAAATCGTACAAAAAAAGATGGTACTAAAGAAGAAGAATCTTGTCCAAAGTCGTCACTGTATATAACGATGGCATGGGAGTGGTTGATCGTTTCAATCAAAGAAAAAAAATATACCAAATAAGAAGAAGATCTATACAATGGTGACATCGTATAGTTTGTTTTCTTATTGACCCTGCCATCATAAACAGTTTCCTATAGTGTTAAGTGAACAAAAGAAACAGAGGTTTAGACCAACTAACATCCCGTACAGCATTAGCTCGTCAGCTAACAGACGGATATTCCTCAATAAAAAGAAAAGGACGTCCTGCTAACTTCCAAGCAAAGAAGTGTGAAGTTCTAGATGATGTGCGTTTAGCCTGTGTGGGAAATAATATGCCAATGATAGTTTCCAACTATAGACGATGTAGGAAATGTCGCAAAAAGGGACAAGAAAAGAGGACCCGCAAGATGTATGCAGAGTGTGATGTTCCCTTGTGCATTGCAACATGCTTCTCATCTTTTCATGGCAAATAATTACCATTAAATTTAATTTTCTATATGATGGTGAATGGCTCCTTGTGGGAAGTATTCTTCCCACCCCTAAAATTTAAATATAAACATAAAATTCAACAAAATAAAATATATTTCCTTAAATGCTATTGTTTAATTGTTAACAAAACATAAAAAACTGCTAGAAATTCAAAAGAGAAATAAGTTCAATAGCTTTCAAGTAACCCACACAATGGTTGAGGATCTCAAATCACTCTATAGTAAAAATACGATTTCATGGTATTCTTAAATTGTGTTCCAACTTCATTACTTTAAACCATCGAAATTAAACTACGCGGAAAGTTATGAAAATAGTAAAGAAACACACAGGATAAATCCAGCCCAATGTGAGGATCCGACTTTTACTACTATACATCATAATGACCTACAACGGAATGTTATGGTTTGGGTTAATATTTCCTTTCATATAGTAGGACTCTTATATGAAAAGAAATAGAGGTCAATAGAGGAATAGCAATGCATTCACAAAATTCTACGATTGCCATTTTGGATAGGTCATCTTGGAGGAGCTTTTCAACAAGGTAATGTCAATCCACATATATCATGCTTTGCTAGAAACTACCTTCTAGTTAAACATTTCCTTGGCCAACTAAATCTTCGGATTACTTCACAATAGCAATTTTGAGCCTGATTGGAAATTGTCTACAACCATTTTGGAATGCTGCCAATTTAATCTGACATTTGGATACATTTTCACGGAAAATTCCACGAGACGCCACCTGGAAACTTTAACAGGCTTCATCCTATCTAATAACTATTCTCATCCAGTGTAGATGTAGAACAATACTTTATTGCTCACCTAACTTTATACTCTTTTCCTATAGAATTCTGGAATAAATCATCCACAGTTATTCAAAATCGTGATCTTTTTTTGTGGATGCATGTTCATTCTACCTACATATTTTTGTAGCTCCCATATGAAATAGCGCTTAAAAGTCATTTTAATCTAACTTTTCTTGTGGGTCGAGTAAAATATCTCATGAACGAACACATCATACTCTCTTTCTTTTTGCTAGCAAGGCCAACCAATAAGAATACATTCAATAACTGCAAGCGTTCCATTTTCAAAATGCATATTCGCTTCAATACCATAAATTAAAGAACTAATTGCTGATTTTTATTTTATTAAATCAAATGGATTAATAGTAATTATTTTTAAATTTAAAAAACTCTTGAAATAATGATGTGATGAGTTAAATGATTCTGTGTTGCCTCTGGATTACTCTTAGTTATAATTCTTTGCACAATATTCAATCAAGACAATTTTTGATTGCCGATCTGCTGTACAAATCATTTGTCAGTAAAGCCTTAAATTTTTTTTCTTTGGTTTGAAATGGGTATTATTGTGAAATAATCCATTCACATGCAAGAATCTTGTTGACGAGCCATTGCTTTGAACTAAACTTTAACCCATCGATTCGGAAAAAGGTATTCTGAAAGTCAAGCGTTCATTTGTTTGTGATTACATTTTCAGTTGGAAATAAGGGGATGCTGTCTAACAATACAGAAAAGAATACCTACACCAGATCAATAAATAGATCAATGAATTATTTTCCGATAAGTTGAACATTTAGCATACAGGTTTAATTTCATCCAGTTTACTATTCGAAGAAAATGGGATCACCAATTTCTTTTGAAGTTTTGAGTTAGTAATTAGTAAATCATAACGATAGTTACTGATTTATTTATGCTGCTGGAACACTACATTAGACAACTTGCTAAATTTTGTATGCTTGATTTATGTACTATTATTACTGAAAATGCAGGGGAGGGGGAAAAAAAGAAAATACACGTGGCCAATTAAATATACCGGTTTACATTATTGAACTAAAAGAAACATCTCTGTACTATGTATGGATATTTTGGTGTGAATATACATTTTCACATTCTCGTCAAATCAGTTGATATTTAATCAAATTAAAAACTGAATCTAATCTCAGTTAAGAAGAATGCAATGGTTCAGTCGTTCTGATTCCAATTTAAGGTATCCGAACACGTTCGGAGTACTTTTTAACAAAATAGCATACTAAAATCATATAAATGCTTTTATAGGACTCAATACCAATAAATATTACTATATTAAACTATCAAAATTTAAAATAAATTACCTGAATTTTACAAAAATCACAATTATAAGTTAAATTTTAGCAATATTTTTGAAAACTTGAAAGCAGTTAGAGAAAAAAGTAATAAACATATATTAGTAAAAGTATTACTAAAACAAATTAGATGCATTTATCAAAAAAATGTAATAAAATTTAAATTTTTTTAATAAAAATTGAAAATTTTAGAGCTTATTGAGTAAACATTATGAGAAATGTTACATTTTTTGTGAGACTATTATTTAAATAACAAGCCATAACTCAAAAAGTATTCATACAATGAGAAATATTTTAGTACATTTTCTAAAAAACAAATATCAGGTTCAAAAAGTTTTATAGAAATACATTCGTAATATTTTGAGTTATCAGACTCACCATGATATATTTTGAGCAATTTAAATGCCCACTTCTGGTAGATCAAAACCCCACTTCCGGTTTTTCTAAATTTATAAAATTGATTACAACTTGGCCTCTAGGTAGTGTAGAAACAAAACAAAGTATGTTTCGTAAAGTCAAAAGATAGATCTATTCAATAAAATAAAAAACAAAAATATCTGTCTTGACTGAATTTGGTTATTTTCAGCGTGTTCGGATACCTTAAAGCCGCCGGCACCGTATCAAATGGGTGTTACGTTGTTTTAATACTGACGGGGCGCACACATAGAAATCGGGTGTAGAATCCTACTTGCCTCAAGTGTCTGAAAATAATTTTCTTTGACATCTAAATATCTGTAACAGAACGAAGTCCTTTACCACTGTGTAGTGTGAAGATTCCTCCTCGCTATAAGAACGATATAACTATTGTCTCAAGCCATAGTACTTACTAAATAGATCTCTCAACTTTCTCCTAGTACATATTCAAATAGTTTTGAATGGTGCCCTAAGTCTGGAATAACACTGTGGACGATTTTGAATCCCTTAGCAACTTCTACTGTTTCTCACTCTTCTTTTAATATTTCCTTCCATGTGTAAAATCACCATCTTTATTGGATGTAATCATAATTTTGTAATTCACCCATGTATTATTTCACATTCCCAGGGCCGGTTTACCGCTTAGCAGGCTGGACACGTGCCTAGGGCACAAAAAGGTAAGAGAAAAAAAACTTAAATTACAGCCAACGTGCCATTGCCTAGCGAATCCTGAGAGAGACATTTCTGCCCTCAAGAAAGTAAACTGAAAGGAGATCCACTATGGAAAATGAAAAGCGAAACAGTTAGATATTGCTATGCACTCAAAATGATATTCGAATGGAAAATGATTACAATGATGGTATTAATGATTTTTCCGAAAAAATAATTCGTTTTTTGAAGAAAACCTTCGTTGTACAAGTACAATGACAGTGACTCAATAAAGAATAAGGTTGTTGAAAAGTAAAAGACAATAAAGCGATAAGCGATGAAAAAGATGATAATTGACAAGTATACAGTATACATACAATAATGTATACTCTATACCAGGGGTACTCAATATTTTTCCTGCTGAACCGCATACATATGTCAGCCACTCACGCATACCGCAACATGAGGTTAAACGGCGAATGGAGGGGGGGATTTTTTAAAACCAACGTAACATTGGAAATTTAAAGTATGGGAAATTGATCATAATGTTATAATTCCTGTTTTGCTTTTTTTAATTATTATTTCTTTTTATGTATTTTTTTTTTATTTTTGTCACTAACACTAAATTAAAAGAATTTATAAGAAACGGTCCTTCCCAATTTTTGCATCAGTAAATGGTTTCATAGGACTACCAATAATATAACAAACTTCATATGATGTCTTTGTTCATGCTGTGACATTACCACTGACAAAACACTTTGTTGCTGGTGCAAAGAATATTCAATAAAGCCAAAAGTATCTCTTGAAAGAGATCTTGGAGGAAAAGTGTCATTGAAGGATTCCTATTTACTGATGGTATTTTTAAATACAGCACTTTCGTGACAAATCAAACAAGTACTGATCCATGTTTGTTTTTCACTACAAAACAGTCAATTTCTAAATCGTTCGAATACTTTTCCCATGCAAGGTACGAAAGATTGTTACAAATTAGTTCCGCCCATAAAATTGTCGCTATTCTACTGTTGTCTGTTATCACTAAACGTTACCGTTACAAATGGAAAAAGAATATCAATTCGCAGTTGTACCACATCGACAGCTAGAAAGCAAAATTGATATATTTGATTTCTTATCAAAGAATTTCCCACCAAATTTTTAATAGATTGTTCTTAAATAAGCGAATTTCTCAGAGCAATAAGCCATGGCCGGGCCACTTAAAAAGACTCGATTGGCTGCATGCGGCCCGCGGGCTGCAGGTTGAGGATCGCTGCTCTTACTGTAATTGCAAACAATTTCATTAATTTACTGTACTAATTTACAAAAGGGTGGGTGGCCCGTGGTGTCGTTAAGTAAAAAATGAACAAGAGTGGCCAAACCATGCCATTAGCTTATCCTTACGATTGTCAGTCCAGAACACAGAGGATCCACAGGTGGTGGATAATGTCGAAGGATTCGGGAGAATAAAATCCCTCCCGAAACAAAACAGGAAAAGTAAGAACTGAAGGAGGAAGGCGGTGTTCTGGAAATAGCCATTGAAGCGCCTAGGGCACAGAGGAGGTTAAAAACTTCCCTGATCATAAAGAATTCATAACGTTACCCACCCGCGCTTATAACCTTTAGACCCTTGTTAAAGAGTCAAAATAAGCCGCACCTGTGCATTATAAAAATTTACATACCTAACATCATTCCCACTTCATCATACAATTATGTTAATTTTTTCATGTTAATGTGCATTTTGAGGAACATCACCATGAAAAAAAGATCTTTCCTTAGCTTTTGTCCACATATTGCATTTTTTAGCTCATTTTAATGAGTATAATTGATATTCACATGCATAACATTTTACTCGTATGACACATTTCTTTATTCTATGATATGTGTTGTTCAGTTCTAAACAGATTTCAAATTTTCACAACAACGAGAAACCACGTAACATCTAGAACAACTATATAAAATCAGACGATAATGTAACATACAGCAATCAATTCAAGTAGAATGAATCGGAATAAGAATTATTGTTGACACTTCCTTTCAAACAAAATAATTAAGTACTTCATTTTTAACTGTTGGAATATTTCCATCGGATGAGGAAGACGATTAAAATTTACTGTCGTAAGGATTACAAAGAGTTTGTGGCATGAGTAGCCATAAAGAAGCACATCTTTAATCTAGTATATGTAACCCGCACTTCTATATATATTCTATATACATACTTGAAATATATCAATTGATTACAATGATCACATGAAAAAATATCTATAGATCATTAATTTTATTTTAACAGATACTGAACTCTCACAATGTGCTATTCTAGAAAATGAAATGAAAAAATGTGGAAGAAACCAATTTTTATCTTCACAAGAGAAACATTTTTAAAATTTTTAGATCTCTTGGCTATTATCATATATATAAAGTATTTAAAATGAGAAATTCTCTCTCATAAAAAAAATTGTTAACTTTATTAAACTAATATTTATTAACTCTGTTTGTTCAAGAATTTATTTATCTACCACGTTTCATTTAGCTTTCGGAAATCTCCTTAATATTTTCTAGCACTTGTTTACTGTTTCACATTGTTTTGCTTGCTGTCGTATTTGCATTATCCTTCAACAGAAAACAATATGAAAATCAATACACCAGCTCTCTTTACCCTTACAAATATTCACCAAAGAGATTAAAAGATAATTTTTAATGCCTTTGATATATTTATCTTTATTAAAAAAGGCTTTCGAAGCAATACTGTCTATAAGCATATTTATCGTTAAATACACCAGAGAATTTAAAGAGCACGACCACAAATCTTTAAAGCGCGTGGAATCCCTTACAAATTCCCATTGGGAATAATATAAACCCTCTTCCTAATGCACTTAATTTATTCGCGCTGTTAATTTGAGTGACTTAACTTCATTAGCTTAAGTTAAATTTGAATGTAAAATTTTCTTAAATAAATATTTTTTAGAATTCAGATAAGAATATCGACCACAATTCATATATTTAAGTATACTTATATGATTTCATTAAATACCAAATAATAATTTATTTATTTAATAATACAATAGAAAATAATACCAAAAACTGTGTTAGAAATTGATATTAAGAACATTAAAAGTTTTTACGTAATTAACATTTAAAAAAAATTAAGTTTAAAATAATTTTATTTCTAACATGGATTCGTTTTAATTTTAGAAACTTTTTCATTGATTATATTCTGAATTAAAAATCAAAAAGAGTTCTTAATAATGTTTATATAATTAAGATTTGTCTCCAGTCAAACACACACATGTTGTTTTCCAACACTCTTAAAATTCTCCACACACACAACCAAAGTTACCTCAAGAAATTAAGGTTCAATGAAGTGCAATGAACTCACACTCACATACAGACATGGCTGAAGAACATATCTTTTCCCACAACGAATCCGCTAGAATCATGATCTCGAGATTTTTAGTCATTAATTTATCGTGACATTAATTTTAAGGCTTTTTCGCCTTGCGTCAAAAGCCTTTATCAAGATCGAGACATATTTTCAGGTAGAAAAATATCCTTTGATATAAATTAGGGATTTTCTAACACATCCTTTTATTGCACTATTAGCCATTAAAATTTCTACATAATGAAAAAGGGATAATATAAACATCAAATTCAAATGAAAAGAAGATGATGCTAGGATAGGCAAATGAATAAGCATGTAAAAGAGATCCGATGAAGTGCCGGAGGAAAAAAGAGTATCTCAAACTCTGTAAAAAAAAAAAGGAAAGTTTTGAAGCAGATTTTTTATTCTAAAATCACATTTCAGTGTTGGTTGGTTAAGAGAAGATAGTATAATGTACATTGTATAAGAAGAAACGGCTACTACCACGCGTTATTCCCCCTATTATCAAGAATTTTGTGGGGAGGATCCCCATTCGGGAACATTTTGTATATATATACATTTTTAGTACATTAATAAAGTAACATCTCGGAGGGTTGATACACAGCTCAAAACCCTTTGGGTGGCTTGATTCTCCCGAGTAAATAAGTAAGTAAGGAAGAGGACTTGTTTACAACATGACAAGTATCCTCACGGACAGTACGGTGTCGTCTGGAGAATCATGAGCTGATTGTCTGTACACTGAAAATTATTGTGGCTTCATTTGACGCTATAAAATAGAAGTAAGCCCAATAATAAAACTGGATAAAAAGATTAAACCACGTCATCTTTTCAGACGAGCCCCGGGCTCTGCATGCATCTTTATGATGGACATATCCGTGTGTCTGGAGGCCCTGAGGAGAACGCATGCATAATGCTTGGACACGAACACCTCTTGTTCGAGTCGTCAGTAATTTGAATATGTAGCATTGTATTTCTTAGATCTTAGGTTTAGTAGTTTCCTCATCAACAAGATAACACTAGGATTGGGTGTTTTTTCTCGTATCTACCTCGACACAGAGAAAGTTCGACCACTGTTCCAGTGTACTGTTTATATCTCTCAAATATATAGTCATTGGTTGCTGAAAGATTGCGACACACCACTACGATTGGTGAAGTAGGGCATATACTTGATGCAGAATTTAATGACTTACTCGCATTTATCATCTAAGCCCAGTTAGACTCGATGCCTAATCGCTTCAAAAACGTTTTAGCTTCCAGAAGCGACAGCTGTGTGTACTAATTTTGGACTGTGTATACCTAAATTTCTTTCAAATTTAACCGTGTTTTTCCTACTATGCTGTATTTGTACAATAAATAAAGTTTTGTTATTTGCTTTTCTTCCTGGCGTTGCAAATTTAATAGCCAAAAGTGTAAATATAGAATTTTCAAAAAGAGGTTTCGATAAAATAAGAGTGAGATTTTATTTATATTTATTATGGAGTCTAAGGTTGCATTTTACTTCGAGTAGTAAAAAAAGCCATGGTGTCTGAGAAGTCACAGAAACAAATACTTGGTTCATGTTCCAGTAAGCTACCAAAGATTAGCTGTGCTTACAAGTGAAAAGCATAAAAGTATACAAAAAAATTTTATTTCAATTCAGAATAGTTAAAAAGAGTGATTATGAAACACAACCAACAAGCCCAAATCATGATTTTGGATATAATTTCTTCTATACAGTAGAAAACCACATCTCCTTTCTTTAAAAAGCATATGCAAATTTCCAGTGAGGAGAAACATCACCAACAGTTGTACCTGATTGGTTTTAAGGTTTCTTAAGGAACCAGTCAAAGCGACAATTGTTCTTTAAAAGTGATGAAACCTTACTGTTGGATTAATGCCTTGATAATATCAATGAGAAATGTTTTCGTAGAAGCTATGATGAATTTCACTTACGAGGAATTTACATATATACAGATGATTTTCAAAATAATGGAAAAAAATTTAGATTTATGCAGAATTCTTTATTAGTATCGTGTAGCACATACCCTTTGGTATGAATTAGCCTAGGAATCAATTCATACAAGTACTGAAACAGTGTTTAGAGAAATATTGTACCATTCTTCATGGAGATATTAGGAGAGAGTCCGGGGGAGGATATCGATTCCGTATTGAATGTTCAAAAATAGACCATAAATGGTTGAATTATACTAAGGTTGGGTGTCCGTACGGGCCAAAGTAAGTGTTTAACTTCATCCCCGTGTTTATCAAACCGTGGTTGGGCAAGTCCTGTTCCATAGATAGGTGCATTATCATCCTGAAAAATTCAATCTCCTGCAGGAAGCAAAGTTTGCATTATAGGATGGACCTGGTCAGCAAAAATTTCTCTAAACTTCTCCCAGTGATCCTTCTTTCAGGGTTACAATTGGTCTAGCAGAGAAAGTCACGACACGCCTGCATATATCATAATAGATGCACTTCCATGCTCGACAGCTGGTAGGAGATAATCGCGATCATTCGCTTGTACAGGTGTCCTCCAAATGTGTAGGGATGTCCTGTTGTAGGAATGAGTGTGAAAGACGATTCTTCAAACCATATTACTTTCTTTCACTTATCAAGCGACCAGGTTTTATGAGTGTGACACCACTGTAAGCGACACTTGGCTATAATATCTATCATAAATAGCTTGGAAATTGCTGCTTTGCCGTAAATCTTCTGTTTATGAAGGTGCATTTTCATTCTAATGATTGACAGTCGAGAATACAAAAGCTTATTGAGCTTTGTGGTCACTTTTTCTGCAGTTGTTTGCTTTTTAGACGTTACATTCTATTTCAATGCCCACTCCGGTCTCTTTGACACTTCTTCTCTTTCCATCCACTATTTTCCTTCGCGGAGCTTATTTTGCCGTGTTGTGTGTGTGCTGTCGTGACTTTAGACACAGTACCTTTAGAAACGCCTAAAGGCTGGGATGTTTCGCTCACACTTGCTTCAAAAGACGAGCTTCTATAATTTGTCTTTTTTTGAAAATCTGAAAGGTCTAACATTTTACACTTTCGCAAGAAATCCAAGGTTTACAGGTCTTCAATAAAGCTACTGCATACTACTAGAATATATACATTTCTATTTATATAAAAAAAACTGGAAGCCATTATTATATGTCACTTTTACTCACAGGTGAGTCCATTATTTTGATTACCACCTGTACATTTAATTTACGATAAGCAAATGGGGACGGAAATAATCGTATGGTACAATAGTGAAGTACGACGATTATACCATGAACGATTTATGAAGAGTTGCCTTCCAAGTCATCCTATCATAGAAAGTGTTGATAGAAGATTGCAGGAAATCAATTTTTTCACTATCTCAAATGCAAATGTTAGGCGTTCATTGAATATACTATCGCCAGATATGGAAGAACTTGTCTTGAGAGTTTTACAGTTGTTGCACAAGTACTCGAGTGATGGTAACCAACATGTGCACATATCACAGTATTGTGTAAAATGTTTTACATGAGGAAGGCATACAACGCTTCCACAACAAAGAGTTCAATACTTAAATGCCAATGTCTATCCATGAGTCTAGACTTTGTGAGATAGATGTTCCAGATGAGAACTAACAATCCACAGTTTCTTGCCTTAGTGTTATTCACTGATAAGAACTTGTTTACCAGATAAGACAGTGATTATTAAACTTTCGATCCCCCCCCTCCACAACACACTTTATCATGGTGATATCGCGTATACCAGGATTTTGAACATTTTGAGCCCAACTTAATATTCTTGATCAAAATATAAGTTCCAGTAGAGTTTCTTCATTGGGGACTATTTAGAATGGCACATGTTTCAATTTTTCCTCGAGGCCTTTCAGGATCTATAAAAGAGAGGAATCTCAACGTTACATTAAACTCCTCGGACCCCCTAGAAAGGCGCTGTGGACTCCTAGGGATCCGCTGACCACAATTTAAGAACCACAGATAAGGTATTTTCAAAACAGATAAGGTATCAACTGACCACGGATAAGGTATTTTCAACACTCGGAATGTGAACACGTCTTTGTTGAGATCAATCCAGACTTAACAGTCCCGCATATATACTAGGAGAGGTTTTCTGTTAACGTGCAAGCATGTACTGTTGCTGATCCTCTGATTGGTCTATTTTTGTAACCAGAACATTTGACAGCCGTATAGCTCCAAGGATAAGTGTTTGTTGATTTATTGTATCCTCTTCAATTCACCACACATACAGATACATAGTTCATATATGAAGGAGTCTACTGCAGTCCAATACTTCCTGAAAGTCACATATCCAATGTGTATATATATCTGCGGTTTAACAGATTTTAACAAGCTAAATGTTTTCTTGGGGTAGGGAAGGACATGGGGAAGCATTGATAAACGAGTTCCCTAAGGGGAGCGGATTACACAGTATTTCAGTGATTTTTTTATTTACTAAATCACTTCACTTGATTTATAGAAAATTTTATATCATTGAAAAGATTATTAACACTTAAGAAGTCAGGGGGGGGAAACAATATATAGCATTAATATGACACAGTTGAAATTATTTCCAAAATAAACATATTAGTTGATAAATATTTTTTCTGGCCAAATTTTCTTTTTGCAAACGGAAAAAAGACATATTTTTTTTTAGAAAATAGTGACGAAACTTTGTATACTTTCAAATTAGTTGTCTACTTACTGTAACTACAAATAAAGAAATTTTATTTCTTGGTTTCTCGAGTACTCATATCTGTTTAATCCTTTATGAGGTACAATCTTAATTAGATTAGCTTATATCGTTCAGAAAGCAAGAGAAGTCAGACTCTTGAATAGAGCACAGTATCGCTTCTAGGTTATGAGTATAATATATTTCAAACGAGTGGAGTGTGCAACCGGCACATGTGTATCGGGAGAGAACATCCTAGTGATTAAATTATTATGGCATTAGGTTGGTAGAGTATATTGTTCATGAAACTATTTTTGATAAAGATTAATATGCGACTTGCAGTACTTTGTGCTGTGGGCAGACATTATGATCAATGACCACACAGATCTTAATGTGCTAGAACAATTGTCCATAACTGACCGATGGAATATAGACGACGGGAGAGTCCCAATATATTTGACTTTACCGAGGTGATGTGAGTGAAAGGCTTCGTTTTATGGATAATGATGTAATAACGCCGAAATTAGTCATCGCACTGCATGGTCATTACTTCTTTTAACCCGAGTCCTCTTGAAAATGTATAGAATGCTTAAAGGAGACAATTATTAACACAAAGAAACTCTAAGCCATACAGGGTGAGAAGAGAGTGGGGTCATTTGAAGATTAGACTGGAGTTTTCTGTATACTTAAGTTCACACCAAAAACAGTTGCATTGCGCATTACTAATGTTAGTGGTTTATACACGGCTTTGGAATTTTTTCTTAATGTTCTTGTTCTTAGGTGATTTAAGGCCGAAAGATACACACTTTTGTATGAATTCTAATTAACAAAGCAGCTGATTCTTTTAGTACGATTTTATTTGGAACTATCATTTTTCATTTCCAGGAATTCCAAGTTGCTTATGCAAATATGTGAAGAACTAAAATGTGTTTATAAAAATTGATAAAATGCGAATTTACTCTTACTAAAGTGTCACAAATCCTCTTTGTGATATGGATTTAACTTGGAATGCCCCGAGTTTATAAATTTTGGATAAATTCTTTACTTTTCGAATCCATAATTGACAAATTGTGATGCATTCCTCCTTTTAATAACGCAATGTTTTGATTATTATGTTTATCTCAATTAGACGACTACGCAAAAAGCTGAGATTTTCTAAATTAATTAAATAAAATCTATTTAATTTTTTTGTCCGTCTTAAACGTGAGTGACTAGTTGACTGTGAATTCTAGAATTACTTAAATTAATCTAAGTTCAGAAATCCTATGTTAAATTTCAAGCATTTTTGTTACATGGAAATAAAAAAGGAATTGCGTTATTTGGAGGATTAAAATTCATAATGGAAAAAATACGAGAGAGTTGGTAATATTTGTAAATAGTGAATATATATGTACAGAAACGTGACTATTTTCAGAGAATGTAAAGAATTTTCAAATATGAATGGTTTTGCTTAAAATTCTAACTATATATATATAAGCTATTTCGGTATTTAAATCTCAAATAAACTCTGAAGTATACTAAACTAAAAATTTCTAATTTCTAAATAAACTCTAAAACATGGAGTGTCTAAACTATGACCGCTTGTGGGCCGCATTGCAAAAATAATATTTTTTTCTGGGTCGCACATACAATATTTTTTTAACAAATTGAAATAAAAACTAACTCTATGTAGTTTTATTAAATAACTTATTTTTACTATAATTTTTTTTAAAAATTTGAATTAGACATGAATAGGTACACACATTTATTTTAAATTTGTAAAAGTTTCGTTTCGTTTAGTTTGGATTTCATAAAGATGGGGAAAAAATCAAGTTAATGACATGAAGGATTTTGTGTTGAACAAGCAAATCGATATCGGGTTCAATAGATAAAGTTGGAATTCTTAATACATTTTCAAGATGTTTATCCTGTTTTTGTTTTTATATGCTTCATTATTGGAAAATAACTGTTCACAAATATAATTATTGCCAAAAGCTGAAGACATTAATAACGCATGAGTGGGAAAATGAAGACATTTATCGCGCATCGCGCGGTGTAGGTAATCTTTATAAAACTCCAGTACAGAAACATTCCCAAATTTTTCTTTCAGTTGAATGTCACTTTGTAGTTCAATGCATTCTCTTTGAAGAACTGAAGGTAATTTATTTATTTCTAGAGAAAACGGGGTAGATAATATTTTGGAATACTCTTCATTTTTTTTTTTTTGAAAATCTTGAAATCTTCTTTCAATTTGATCAGTTAAATCGAAAATTATTGCAGCATATTTTGCGTATTTTGTGCAAACATTTATTTTTTTAAATAAAAATGTGTAAATTGAAACATTTTCATAATTCGCGTTTGGGCCACATTTTAAAAGCTTTTGGGCCGCACTTTAGACAAGCATGCTCTAAAATATACCAATTTTAAAGAGTTCAATAATTAAATTCTAGAAGATCAAATGCATGAATTTAGAAGTATTCTGTAATTATATTCATATTTTAAAATATAGAGGAATGTGGAAGCATCGAGAAGGATAAATGTGATCATAACAATATTTAATTCCCAAATACCTTTAGATCCTATGCGCAAATTAAATTTTGGTGGTCAATAAATAAATCGATAGAGTTCCAGACCATAATAATTGATAATTCGATAGATGTTTAAAAGAGAAGAAATTCCAATTATAAAATCCTATTGGGAACTTGATTTTATTTACGCATTTTGACAGTACCAATACCTTGCATGTGGATTTACACATACTGGGAGAATTTATCACCGTTCGTAGAGTTGAAGTAACGAAAGCAGGATGGAGAAATCGAAGAATTGTTCGGTATTTCGATTACTGACCCATCTTTCACACAGCCCTAAAACCAGAGAATGTGTGTGTCCTGAAGTATTCTTTCATTTGATAGAAGTATTTGATGCCCTCAGTTCCATTCTTACAGCACAGTAGTACAACAACGATTTTTTAAGGCTCTACTTTCCGGTATATATTTGAACATGATATAACTAATCGAGGACAGTAATCATTTTAAATAATTCTTCTTATGGTTTTTCAACACTTCCCTAACCAACAAATAGCCAGATTGATTCACAATGTAACACTATTACAATCTGATGAACAAGTATTTTTGACTGTCCCAGGATCTCGCTGATCTAATTCGATAATTTATGGGAGTTCTGCGAAATTCCTACAGGCTCATCTCAGCCACCATTATAAATCAATGCCAAACCGTATAAGAGAACTTGTATAGTGATCAGAAGTGAACCAACATGTTATTGATTGATTTAATACGGTTGTTGAATCTCCTAAACATAACACTGGATTCCTCTGAAATTGTTATCAACGTTTTCCCTATACATACGCATTTTATTTATATTTTCTTTCCATTTGAAGCATTCCTTTGTGTATTGCTTTGTCTGTCTTAGAATCAGTGGCATAAGGGATAATAATAGGGGCCCCCTAGAATGCAAGGGTGTGCGTTACGCCACCGCTTAGAACATATAAAAATATACATCTATAACACCTGAATAGTCAAATGTTTAGTATGTTTTTTAAGCATAAATTAGGGAAGAAATGTACTCTTACAACTGAAAAAATCTTAAATTAAATGTATCTATAAGTCATTTTCAGTAGCAGCTGTAATTTGGTTTATTGTTTAAACAGTAGTAAGGTGAGATTTGATGGGCAGATTAAATACCATAAAATTAAAAACCAGTCAATGACAGGCCCCACATCCAAAATTCCTCACTCGAAAATATAAAGACCAACAAAAAATCCTCAAAATAACAAATTTGCACTAATACCAGTTCTTAATATTGTGATCTTAGTATAAAATATGAGTACTTATGTATTATCGCAACCGTATTGCCGACATTAAATGGAACGAAGCACGTGGTTGCCAATTCAGCGCGTTCGACACATACGAAATCAGAGTTGAAAACTTGGAGAATTACCTTGAAGTTGACGTTGTTGTGATAGTACGTAAGTACCACAAAATATGTTCAAAATATATGTTTATCCATTTCTGTGAAATCCCTGTTTTAATAAACATATTTAATTTTTGAAATGCAATATTGTTTTATGAATTTTTTCATTGTATTTCATTACATCTCATTTTATAAACAATATAATAACCTTAACTGCCACCCCACATAGTAAAGTGGCTATGACGGTCGTCTTGTAATCGAGTTGGCTCGGTTTCGAATCTCGAATAAAGTATGGATGTATCTTCGGGGAAAGAAGTCAGACTTTCGCCTGAAATGGATTCCTGTCTCGAATGGAAGGCAGTGCCCCTTTTTGTTTTATGGTGGGATCATCATTTGTTATAAAAAGTCTATATTCTTCAGTGTTTGTATTGTATGCTTCTGTTCATCTTTTTTTTTCGTTTTTCGCATGTATCCCAGTAGGAAATACACAACAATAATCTTAACTACCGTATATTGTATGCCTTCATATATGTAGGTATAATCTTCGCAATGGTTGTGCATTAAGCCAGAAAAAACAAAAATACTTCCAAGAGTTATTTTAAAATAACTGTTATAATTTTATTTAGTTATGTTTCTCTATTTAAGCGCTTGACCATGGTTCAAAATTACGAGGTCCGTCACCAAAAGCCCTAGTGTGTATATATATATAGCTGAACAGTACGACGTTAATATTCACTCACTCACTCTATTTAAGCATTTTTTTTTTCTATTCCAAACTCAGAATTTTTTAAATTTTCAGGTTTTTTCCAAATTAAAAGTTAATTTTTCATAGGTCATTATGATTTTCAAAACGTAGATTCACTAATTTTGAATAACCACTGCCCTCGAAAATTTACTCTCATTCATTTTTTTAAAGCATTTTTAACTTAAATACATCTTTTTGAACAAAATTTTAAAGCTAGAAAAATGAAATATCTGTATTTTAGTAACTGCTACTAACAAAGAACTTTGACTTCGTAAAATTCAAAGCTCTTCCTAAATTTATTTTTTAATCAAGGTAATCGGTGAAAGGAATAGGTTTCAATGCAAGAGTGTATATTTTTCTTTCTCTCACGTAGCTATTGCTTCCCTCAATGAAGTCATTTTATTTTCATTTAAAACTGCATTGTGTACACTAATACTGATTTATCAGGCCACGAACACCAAACCTCTACCCTTAAGAAAAAATACGCAATTTGTAAAAATCATTTTCGTTTTTAATTTTACTAACAGTTACCCGCCTACTTCGTTGGGTTTTTCATGATATTGAGGCATTCTTTCTGGGTCATTATCTAGCATTAAGCTTTTGATTTTGTTGAAAATTATTCTTATGGCCTATCCTCTTAATTTCAAAAAGACAGAAGTTGAATTTCTAAAACAGAAGTATATGCATCATTCATGTTTCTGTGTACCACCACCTTCGGAGTCAATTTCCTCAAAACCCATTCTAAGTGTATCTCTACTGAAAAAAGAACATGCTTACCAAATTTCAATCTATAGGTCTAATATATCAAAAACGGAAATCTTTTTTATGTATATAACGTTTCCATAATCCCAATGGTAGTTGATTTCTACAAAATATGTTCATGGGGGATCCGTATTCAATAGAAGAAATAAATTTGCCAAATTTAAAAACTAATTCTAACAGTAAAAAAAAAAAAAAAAAATTGTGAATAAGGCCCCCTTAAATTCCTTTTGGGGTCGGTTTCCACGAAATCTCTTCATAGTGGATCCCTACTCAACAGAAGAACCATGTTCGTCAGTTTTCAAGTTTGAAAATCTAATAGTTAAAAAATAGGATTTTTTTATAACGCCCATATCGGCCACTCGCAAACTCCCTTGGGAATTAATTTTCACAAAGCCTAATCTTAGCGGATCTCTACTCAACAAAAGTAACATGCTTGACGAATTTCAAGGTTGTACGTCTAATAGTTTCTTGTGACGAGTGACTGAGTCGCTTTCTCTCCAGTAAAGATATATAGACTAGTCAAATCACGGTAAGTATCATTTAAAGATAAATCATGTTCACCAGAAATTAAATAAATCACGACAAGCGAGGACTAAATACGATAAAAGGTACTTGAAATCACCAGTAAGACTTTAAAAAAATTGTTTTCGTAATTATTATTAGAATGAGAAATGGTTGAAAAAGTTTTTAAATGTTTTTTCTGGTGATTTAATATTTTGGCTTTGTTTTTATGCTACAGGCTTATTAACTGAGCAAAATGTCATTTCATAAAAAGCATTGAATTGAGGCGCCATCAACGGAAGTTCGCCGAAAAAACGCCTACATAACAAGAAAATCTTGCCATTTCTCATTTTCCTTGATGAATAGAAGTGCATCATAAGGGAAAGAAAGGAAGAAATAAAAAAAAAAAGCTTTCACAATCATTTCGCTGCGTAAATGTCTAGAGTTTCTGATCACCGACGTTGCTTTTGCGATAAAATAAATTCCTGCTTCTCGAAAATTGCTCTTTAGACTTGAGTTTCGCGCTCTCTGATAATGTGCAAGCGGCATAAAATATTCTCTCTACCGTCGGCTCGAGGCCAACAAAGCAAGCAGCCTACTTATTGGATTTTCTTCTTGGTCGCCGTTCCTTCCAATGAGGGAATTGTGCCATTGCACTTTCCGCTCCAAGCTGCACAACCTCTACATCTCCTTTACTGCATCACCATCGACGCCATCTTGGTCGAAATCTCTCGCTGTGGCTAGTTCTGGATCTGATAGGATTTCTAATGCGATTATTTATGTCAGCAGCTTTTTGAATTGATCGTTCTTGCTGAATCATTGCCATTTCCGTTTAGTAAATTTTGGAGCAAAAAATAATGAGGAGTAATGTTTAAGAAAAAGTTATAAAAATTCGAAGTTTCAGTTATTAAGAGGAAAAATTGCGAACGTTTTAATTGTTAAGAATTTTAAAATACCCATTGCTATAAAAGGAAGAGAAATTTATAAATAAAAGATTTTGCGTTTTATTTGTGGTGAATGTGAGTCAGTTTCGTCGAATTAGTGACAAAGATGTGAATGAAATATTATTTCAGAATATCTTCCGAACTAACATTTTAATTACAATGCATTAACTAACTAAAATTCTATATATCTGTTGCCAGAAAACATTTCACATTCGCAAAGAAATTAATTTTGAAAACAAATCGTCTGCTAAAGTTAATATTTGGAAGAAAAGAATTATATATTATTATTAAACTATTAACTAACACAAATGAATAATAACTAATAATTATGTTCATTTTAATTATATTTTTTAATATACACAAATGTTTTCTGTTTCAAAATAAACCAATTGCCAAGAAATAAAAAGAAGAGTTAAATTTCCTGTACAAATTCGCGTAGTTGAATATAATATAAAACTATATAAAAAATAATCTTTCCCGTGTTTCCCTGTTACATTTCTCAAAATACAATTTTAGAAGATATTAAATTTGTAAATAGTTTTCGCATTCTTAAAATTGTATTTAATTCTTAAGCTATTTTTATAAAAGTTAAATAATTTTCGATATTTTGCAAATACCGATTACTGAACAACGATATCGATACATACTGTCTTTTTTTGTCTGTATTTTTTCAAAAATAAAAAAAAAACATCGTTTCGTGGATATCTGTCTCATGTTGATTTCCAATAAATCAAGTAGAATAAAAAAAAATTATAAGAGAAAATTTAACAAATGTCCAAAAAATCTGTGGAAAAATTGACTTACAGACGCTAAATATTTGATTTTTGTACATTAATTTAAATCGATTAAGTTTTAAATATATGGAATTTTTAGACAGGTTTAAAAAGTTTTTAAACATAAAGATTCGTTCGTGTGTTTCATGTTTTTAATCATTTTAAATCTGTTTGGAAGGGAAAAAAAAGTTAAAGTATAAGCTCTTAGACATTGAATTAATTTCAGCGAATATAAATATCATTTTTCCTTATTTCTCTAAATGGAATATTTTTAAAATATGGCTCCTTTTTAGCAGACAACTTTTTCATTTAATGGAATTCGCTGCTAATGTAGCGCTCGACAAAATATTTTCTAAAAGAATTTCTTTTGCTCGTTTTAAATATTAAGTAGATATAAAAGCATTAAATTAACTCTAATGTAGTATGCTAATGCAGAACTTGTTTTATTCCATAAAACATTTTCTTACGTTGTGCATTTTGCTTTTAAAAACCTTTCAGCCTTTCTTTAACATAGTAAATCCTTCATCTCCAATATTCAAAACGAAAGAATACTTTCAATTGTGAATTCTTGAAAGGTAAATTGGGTGTGCCCTTACACGTAATCAGGTTAAGAAGGCCAAGAACAATGTGTAGTTGATTTTTGAAGGGAAATCCTACTGTGTTTTTAGTGTATGATGTTACTAAATACTCTTAGAAATGAAAACTTCACAAGTTACATTTTTATTTGCTTAAACCTTCTCAGGATTAACAGAGAGAAAGTTGTGAATCATTTTTGTATCTATTTTTACTGAATAAAATGTGGGAATTTATACTATACGCATAATAAGAAACAATTCATTACAAAATGAATGACAATATTTTTCTTGTACCTATAATTCAAAGACACAAAATGATTTGGTATTCATTTAAAAAATAAAATGGTTTGTCTTTGTTAAAGTTATTGCGGACATATGTTAATTCTTTGGAAATCTTTTCTTTGAAATAAAAATTGTAATTTGCATGGTAGAATTTTCTCATTTTCGATAATCAGATTTCAAAATCTGCATTAAAAATTCTCTATTGATTTGAAATAATTGAAGAAATATTTATGACTCTTTTGGCAATCTTTTTTTATATTTTTAGGTGCATTTTTCTTCTGCGTATTACTCATTATTTTCAGGTCTTCTACTGAGATTGAGGTTTAAGGCATACACATATATTTTATAAGTATATTTTATTTTTATATTTTCATTAAAGTGATGTGAAGAATTTTAGAGAGGGGGGGGGGGATGAGATTGATTGAAATTTGAATTCTCATGTTATTAACCCAAGAATGAATCGTCTGAGAAAATGACTATTGAAGAAAGAGAAGATGAAAATGGATTTGAAATTTGAAAATAATATGAGAGAACAAAGTTGTTTGGTGTTTTCATCGAAAAGAATATATTGAAACATTTATTTTTCAGCAAAGTAAAATAGAAACCCCGAAAACAGATGTGTAGAATAGCATTTCTGAATTATCAAAAGACGTCTTATCACATTGCGTGCAGCTACAGAGAGTGTACCGTCATATCTTCAAGTTCCTCTATTGCAGTAAATGTCATGGAAATATTTCGAAACACATAAATAGATAAAAGAATTATTAAAGAGTACTGAGTATCAGCATGTTGAACATTGAAACATATTGAAAGGGAACAATTCCAGACATGTTGCCTGGAAAATTATTGAAGAAATAGAACTTATTGTAAAAAGTTAATAAAATAGAAAAAAATAGAAAAATATTCTAAAAAAGTATTCCTTATAAATGATAAAAGGATATACTAAAAATCTTGATATGTAGTTTATTAAACTTTAGATATCTTTTAAAGCTATTTTCAACTTACGTAGAAGAACAAATCCCAATCTAAAAACAGATTTTCAGATGGTAAAATGCTTCATTACTGATATAAAAATATGGAATTAATACGAAAAAAATTATTTTCCGTTAGAAAAATAACATTTCCTATTTTTTAATATTAAACGAATGCAGATTTTAGTCACTGAATAATAGCGGTATTAGCATCTAAGCTGGAAATGAAATACGAGTCAAATATTTGTTTTTTAAATGTATGGGAAAATAGTTAAACGTTGTTCGGGTAAAACCAATATTGATGATTATTGGAGATTTATTATTAAAGATATTATTATTAAAATATATTACTGCTGTTCTATGACTTGTAGCAGCGACGTACACAGACTGCTTTTATGGGAGGGGCTGAACTTTTTTTAAAAACGTACTCGAAACAGCGGCGTAACGGAAACAAAAGACCCCCCATCCCTGTAAAGTCAGGTTTTGGGCCCCAAGCCGGATCTTACTAATGATTGTAAAACCTTGACATCAGGCTTAGGACTCCCTGGAATTCTGCCACTCCCTCCCACAATGTGGCGGTTACAGGGGTGTACGTTAGGCCACTAGTACAAAAGCTGAGACATCTTTACACTAAAAATTAAAAACCTGTTGGTTTGAACCCCGAAACTTCAGCCTTGTGTACGCAAGGTGCCTGCCTTGCCTTGTGTACGCCCTGCCTTGTGTTTTCTAGCCAAGACAACAATGATATTCAGTAAAAACGCAATGACATCGAATAAAAGAGTAAATTGGACCCTAGAAAGACATGTTTTACAAGAAAGTGGTTTTTCCTATGTTAAAATTGCAAGTTATATATAGGTGGGTGGTTCAGTGACTACATCTGGAAATTGAAAGTATTCTTTAAGATGTCTGGAGTCGAATTTGATAAAAAAATAAAGCAGGAAAAGGCCGGAAAAGGTGCAACCCATCTATTTCTGAAAGATGATCAACATGAATATGTCTCCAATATAGAAGGATGTCATCAACGGCCTCAGAAGTGGTTTGAATGATGTTGGTGTTTCAGTAAGTTTAAAAACTATCAGGAGAAAATTAGCAGATGGTCGACAAAGAGGTAGAACATTCCACGAAAAAAGCCTTTTACCAATTTACAGCAGCATTAAAAAAATTACAGTTGTCAAAGGAACACATTAATTGGACAAGTGATTAGTTTTCACTAGTTATATGGAGGGATGAAACTAAGATATCGTTATTAGGTAGTGATTGCCAAAGAATATGTAAGACGTAGAATAAGAGAAATGCTACATCCTGACTGCATCCAGCCAAATGTGAAGTACCCATATATCAGTAGATGGTATCGGTTGTCTTCATATCATCGATGGTACACTGAATATCAGAAAACACATTGACATCCTTCTAGAACCTAAACTTCTAGCTTCGACCAGGGATCTATTTACCAGCAATGCTTCATTTATTTTTCAGTAAGCTTTTGCTACCTGCCACACAGTAAAGGAATCGAAAGACTGATATCGTTCTAAAATCATTGAGTTCTGTCATGGTCAAGAAAAAGTCCTGGCCTCAATCCTATCAAAAACTTATGGCACCGTTTGAAAAAAGGTACCCATGAAATAAAAAGAAACTAATTAAGGATGTAATTGTTTCCTGGCATCATGTAATAACAACATGTAACATCATCAACAATAACATCATATAATAACATGTCAATGTAACAAAGCTTAAAACGATTTTTAGCTCAATGAAACATCAATGTGAAGCAGTAATAAAAAATAAAGGCTACCCCACTGACCACTGATAACTCACTGATATCATTAGTATCTAACGTATATCGATACTATTGCTGCATAACTTATTTTAAATGCAAATATTTACCTTTTGTTTCTTGTATTGAATTTAGAATTAAATTTCCTTTAAAATGATATAAAAGACTTTGAAGTTTGAGCAACGTAGCATTTTCTATAAGCATACAAACTTGAAAAACATAACAATTTAAAAAAGTGTCCACAATTTCAGCCACCACTGAATATATATATATATATATATATATATAATATATATATTATTTATTTAATATTTTTCCATTCTTACATTGATTTTAATAATAATACATGCTAGCCAATAGGTTTTCAAGTTAATATAAACACTGATGTTCAAAATTAAGAGAATTTTCATTTTTGATTTATTCACTCTACATGTGCTGGATAGATTTTAATGAAATTAGGTATGTATGTATAGATTGCTAGAACGCACACACAAAAAATAAAGCAAAGAACAACAGCTATGATACATGACTAAGATCATGCATACGATTCATAAGCGCAAAAATGTCTAACAAAAAATTTGCAAAATGTGTATGGGGGGGGGGGATTGTTTAATACGTATGGTCAAGGACGTCTTAAGCTTTCTCGCATCCTTGAACCCCTACGCAAAAGTATTCCCGGGGCCCTTACAGAAATGTAGGTCCCCTTATGACCCTTAAAAGTAGACAGTACAAAACATACATTGTCAAATAATCGTACAAACAATAACCCGAAACAAATAAATGTGCATGGCATCCAATTGCACAAACCGACTCGACCGACTGCCCCCTTTTGACTGGTATATATATATATAGGCCTAGACCTATACATAGACGACGGTCATCACAGGTGGCCAGTTGACATACTGTCCCAAATTCCTAGTTTTTCGGAGAATACAACCGGAAAAAACCTTTGACCGTTAAAATTATTCCAATCATGATCTTATTAAGGCTGTGTTGAAAACGAGACGAGCCCCTCCCCCCGTGGCCAAGGCCTAGGACCAGGCACAGTCGGCCCATGCCTTAAGACGTTCCTTAGTATGGTCCTTTTTATAGTTTAAAATGCTAATCTCATTTCTACTGCAACAATTTTTTTCGGATCCTGGTTAGTTCTGGGAGAGAAAAGATGAGCTGCTATTGCCCTCACAAGAGCATCCCCAATAGGTTTTTGTTCTACATCGGTCTCTTTCTCGGATTTTAAGAAAAATTTAGAGAATCCATTAATCCCTTTAGATGGAAGTGCAACGAGAATCCATAATTAGGCTGACTCTTGACTCATTGATTAATGGAACAGACACCTACTTATTACTCCAATGACAATGTTCTCTGTGTCATACAAACTGAACAAGGTCTTTTATACACAGATAAGATCCAATAACAGATCTTTTTTCAACCTTCGAGTCTTTCTCTTCAGTCTTCTGGAAAGTATAACCCTTGAAATAGGGATTCCTGCGGCCATATGAAATTCATAACACAGCTGATAAGATATTGTCCTCCTTTTCAAATTTTCAGTGATTGTTTGGCTTTTTGATAGAGGTGTCATCCTTATAGAGCCTGTCTTACTATATTGTTCCCTTCAGTAGCATATAGTGCTAACCATAACACGTTGAAGTCTCTTGTAATTTACTCTTTAAACTGCCTTGCCTTAAGTCTCTCCTGACAATGTGTGTGTGCGTGCGCCTTCATTGTTATTCTAGTCCTGCACCATTGCAAAACGAATCATTGGTGGTATGAGGTCAATGGCGATCTTTTTAATGAACGCCACAAATTCAGACTTCTATAGACCAGTAGTGGTTATGGTCTATGAGATTAATGGTGTCCTGCACATGCTGCAAAATGGTGTGTGGTAGAAGTGGTTTGTGCAGCCGCCACTACTTTTCGAGGAATACATCACTCCATGCATCTTGATGTCGCTCTGGGTGCACCTGCATCCCTGAAACTTGTCCCATTTTCTTATTCCGACTATCTTTATCATTGCTGGTTCACCATGGATGTGTCTAGGTAGTTGCCAGCCGAGAGATCAATTTACCCTACTACCATGCATCTCGTAAAATCGTCTGTATGCTGCCACCGGCATTTCTTGCAATTACACGTATCCTCTGAGACACGAAGAAGTTTTCAACATGAATTTCCTAGCAGAAATACCACTCACGAATATTGACCTTTCGCAAGGTTCCTTCCTTATAACCTATTTAAAATGTACCCGACAGTTGCGTGTTTCAGGTAATTTACATTATTAAGTATGTGCTTTCCCTGAAATTTGAATACTTTTTGCATGCTCGCTTTTGTTGTTGAATTTTCAATGTCATGAAGTGAATGTAATACAGTTTGAAAATTTATGGAACTGTAAGAGGTTAAAAAATGAAGTAAAGAGTCATCGACGTATGTTTCTGGACTGCTGTTTGTTGAATGTGAAAGCCACGATAGCCCAATGGTCGCAAATTTCATAACTAGCGATCTTCGGGTCGATTATTGGTTCAAATCTGGATATCAACAAGAGTCTATCCTTTGGAATAACCAGTACTTTGTATTCAATGCAACTTAATCTCAACTTCCTCACATTGTAAGATATAGATATTAGGAGAGTGAAACATTTTAAGTATTCTTTCCGTCCCTTTATCTTAAATAAAAAGTTGGTCACCAATAACCTTTTTGTTCAATAGCTCATCTCCAATAAATAGCAATTATACCGAAACCGAACATTCAAAACTGGTTTCGACTCTCTGTACTTACTAATGCTAGAACTTAAGTATGAAGTAGACAAAACTATTTAAATTTATTTTCAAGAGACAGGAACGATCGTAGCTCAAAATATGTCCAACACGGGAAATAATTTTAGTGTATCTGTAAAGCGCGGCTTTGATTCTAAGCAAATCAATCAAAGAATTTGCATAAGGAACATAGATTTCAAGTTCTTTTATTCTAAATAATCTTATCACATAAATGTGAATATACAAAATATATTCTTAAAAGTTTTTTTAGATCTTTTTGATATTTCATTGCATTGTAGAATAATTGTTGTATTGAATCTGTGATTTTAATTTCTATTCCCATTATACGCCGCTTCATTATAATTTTCACGTTCATTATATTTTTATCATTTTGCATCTATAAGAAAGCTCTAACTGTTAGGTTTCCTGGATGAAAGTGTTGAATCTAATTATGCTGGAATGTTTATGCTCTAGTTACGCTGAATTCTCCTTAGTGATGCATTTTACTATGCTGGAATATACATGATACTTTGATGTAAAATATTTCACATTTTTCATTTAAGATTTATGTGCATGCTTTTTTACCATTATACTATAATATTCATATCATTGTCTAAATTTTATACAGTCGATATTTATTTTTCCAAGTCCAATTTTCAAAACTAAAAAAGCACAGCATGTTTCTAAAACATTGAAAATATTCAAAAGGAAGTTTAATTTGTGTTTGAGTTTTCTACAATGAAAAATCTCCGTGTCTGTGTATCACACACAGAAATTTCCTACTAAACAGCAAAATCGTGATTGTGTCACTCAACTATCAATATTTGCTATCAATATATATAATTACATTTGAATATTCCTCTTGTTACTGTGGCTCTAACAATATGCTGATCATATTTTATGCTTGGCTGCTATTTTTTTAACAAAAAATTATTTGTTTATCAAAAAGCATTGCAAATTTGTTTCTTAAGGTATCCGACTACTTGCGACAACATATTTTTAAAAAAATGGAGTTATGGGGATTTTTTGTTTTTTTTTTAGATTTGTTTAGACATTTTAAGAAAAATATGCTAAATTAAGAAGATAAAAAGAAATTTTTATTACTAAAATGTGGGGGGGGGGGAAATAAATAAAAACTTACAAAAAATAACATAAACGCGGCTCATTTTGAACCAAAAGTTTATGAACAAATTTTCAATTATGATGTGTTGTTATGTTATTCATTTTTGAAATGACCATCAAGATAAGATATTTTTTAATTTTTACAAAAACTAGAGCACTTTATCTTAGTTATTATATGAAATTGCTTAAAAAAACAGTGATTATATTCACATAAGTGACTGTAAAGTTTGTAATAAAACAGTGATTGGTTAAACACTTCTACTATTATACAGAATATACACAAAAAATTTCAGTTAATTATTTTCAAAACTTTTTAGCAATTGCTGGGCCTCGTTTGAGAATTTTAAAAAAAGCACATTTCGGTAAAACGCGTTTTATAGTATGACATCTTGCTTAAAGAAATGGCATCTGCTTTTCACAAAACACTTGTAGTTTTTGTTCTAGTGAACAGAAAGTAATGAACTTGGTATTTTTAAAAACCTAATAAAATGGTTTATAAAATAAAACATTAAAAAAATTTGTCAATTTTGGGAAAATTCCCAATTTTAGGGTAGTCATGACTTATTCTATTTTCAAACATATATACAACGGTTTGATATTTCTTCCTAAATAAAAACATAGTATAATGCTTGATAAAAACTAAAAACTAAAATCTTTTCTGTAGGAAAATATTTGAGACAAATTAGAGTACTTGTATTTTTTCACAGCCATGTTGATAGAAATCACCATAGTTTCAGAATGGTCAACATTCTGGTATCCCTATATCAGTACTTCATAGAAACCTTTTGTTAATTTTAATTTTGACTCAGCAAATTTTGTGGCCATATCCTCTATTGTTTTGCTTCCTGCCTTTCCATATATTTTGAACCAACTTTTTATTTTCCGAGATAATTTGATTTTCTAAAAATGAAAATTTGAAACGAATCCACAATACATGGACAATAATCTACTCAACCTATTTGTTCTCTAATAAAAATTGAACTTGAAAAAAGCTTCGAGCTCGAAATTGTCGGTGAAATCTTAGTTTAGCTGCTACTCTTGGAGAAGGGAAAAAAATTAAACATGCATTAATTCTGGAGAACTATAGTACTAACTGCAAGTACACACTTTACTCGTCAAACTGACAATGATTAAAGTAAGGAGATTAAAATATAGTAAACCATATTTATAATTGACTTCATATGGAACCAAACAGTGGCGTAACGGAGAAAACATTTGGGCCTCCACGATAAAGTCAGATTTTGGGCCCCCAAGTTGTATTTTACAAAGGATGGGTACTTGGTAGCAGTTAGGCTTTAAGCCTCCTAGAACCTTGCCCCCCCCCGCGGTGCAGGGGAGTACGTTGCAGCACTGGAACCAAATTCAAGAAATTAGAGGAACCCACACTGGCGTAATTAGTCCTGAGTGGGTCCCGTATCAAAATTTCTTGGTCTTCCTTTTTAGCGGACCCCTTAAAATATTGCGATTTTTGCTTACATATGTGAGGGTCCCTGTAGCTTAGGGGCTCCGTATCATTGATATGCCTGATACAGCGGTAGCTATATCCCTGGGAACCCATTGTTTTTAAAGCACGCTTAAGTGTATTGCGATGAATTTTCTCCCCGAAAAAAAATGTAGAAACTTGCTCAGGCATAATTTTTTTACCTTATTTAAACTTCGGCTATGTCTATATTGGTATTATATATATGTATGTTGATGCCCTTCGGGAGCGAATATGTTAGATTCTATATTGTTTTTTTTTATTATCCTTATGGTGTTAGGTTTAAATAAAAGTAAAATTACAATGTCTACTTCCTATTATTTTGTTCATCAACTCTAGCTACCACTTCTCCCCAAAACGTTAGAATTTTGCCAAAAAACATTAGAGCTGCTGCCATCCCAACAACGCAAAAATCTTACAGAAAAAAATCGTTTGGTCAACGTATTTTTAAAGTTTTTTAAATATGATTTTAACAGATATTTACAAAGTAATATTGACAATAATTAGAATTATTTGAATAATAAGTACAGTTATTTAATATTTAAAATTTAATCCGTTAAATGTACTCAATTTTTATGCGTTAAATTATCAGAAATGAAAATTAAATTAGAAAGTTTGGAAGCAAGCATTTGGTTCTTTTCAGCAAAAATTACATTAAAAATAAACACACGAAAATAAAATAAATCAGTCTTTGAATCTCGGTGGAAGTCTAAGGATTTAATCAGTTTATGATTGTTTCGAATATTTTGAAACGCAGCTAACATGGGAATATTGTCTGCACGCAAGTTTCAAGTTTTTCCTTGCTCAGGAATTTTCTACATTATGTTGTGAGAAAATATATATCGGCTTCAATATTTTGCCTATAGATTTATTTATTTATTTTATACTTTCAGGGTAAAATATTAGGGTGGAACGAGTTATAACTGAATTTGGACCTTCATATGGTGGTTCAAGAACTTCGCTTCCAAACTCTGTCTGTGAGACGAAAACCGCGAGAAGTTGATTTTAAATCTTCTGTACACACACACACAATATTTAGCAGACCGATTCCTGTTGCGTTTTTCTTTATCTGATTAATTCCAATGTTCTTGTAATTCATTTGTGAAAGGGCTTTTGAATTCACTAAGAAAGGATTATTTTTTTCTTAAAATGATTCTCCAGGAAATTTGATATTCTCCCCATGTGCAATATATCTAATATTGCATAATTAGTATCTCCTTAAATTGCCGTTCCCAGGCTAAAATAACTGCTAATAGCGTTTCACTCTATTTTATATTCTTGTGAGTTTTAAAGGGCCTTTTTTTTAGCAGTGAAGCCATTCTACTTTGCTATTGTTCAGGATAAATACAAATGATGGACCCAATTTTTAAAAAAAATAATATTATTGAAACTACTGCACATATTATAATAAGGGATATATGAATGTAAAGAAAAATGTACCAAGTTTTTTTTTTCTGTTACAAATGTTTGTACAGTAGAACATCGTTTATCCGAACGTTTATTATCCGGAGTGTCAAATATCCGAACCAAAGTCCGGATACGTTTTCGAACAGTGCAATGCTCAACATTTGTTTCGTGTGAGGCCAAAAGTGACGGAAAACTCCAAGGTGAGGGATATTTAGGGAATTTCATTTGTGTGATTTGGTAAACATCTGCGCGGAATATTAGGTCAGTTTTTTTCCAAGTGAGATGGTGTATACATGCTCTTTTGTTGAGTTTTGTTGGTGTAGAAACCTGGATGGCATGCGACGCAGAAGACTGTGGATTTCAAATGCTAAATGATGACGAGATTGTGACTTACGTGCAAGAAGAATTCGACCTGTTGACGGTGAAACGGATGAAAACGAGGACAACAACAACAACGAAAGTAGCAAATGCTAATGCGTTTTCTGCGTTAGAGACATCTATGGTGTAGTACGAACAATAATCAGAGTGCTGTTCTATTCAACTACTGCTACTGAAAAGAATCAGAGACATTGCAGCGAAAAAACGAAGGTGTACAATGGTACAGCGAAAAATAAGTGATTATTTTCCACAATCAAGGTAAAATTGCGACATTTTGCATCTATTTTACTTTTTCTTCAAGCACGTTTCCCGCATGTGATGATTTTCAGTATTTGTATAGTGTCCAGCATCACATACTGCATGGATCGCATTCGTTTTTCGGTTATCCGAACAATCGCGTAAGGATCTATCCCAATGCTGCATATTTTTTTTAATATTCGGCCTGTAAATTTCGAAGAAATTAATTTTGCTGCTGATCTATTTCAGGATGGGATAATCCATAAAACTGATAAACTGTTTTCGTACAATAATCAGATACGTAGGGTCAATATATGGTACGGAAATGTAACCCCATAATTTTTTTTAGTAGAAGGGAGAAGATTGCTTATATATATAATACTGAAACGTGTAGATTTTTGTAATTATTCAAATTCTTCTTCTCGTTGTTGTTCTTCGTCAATTTCATCAAAATTAATGGGATTTCTTTGATTCTTGAAAATGTGCCTGTTATAATGTTACTGTATTTTTTGCTCTAATGTACTGTATTGTTCATATTAATTGGGACAAACATATTTTTCTGGTCTTAGTTGCTATATGATTACCAGTGATGTCATAACCATCTCAAATCGGTTATATATACCTAAAGATAGTGCGATATATCGACCTAGACTATAATTTACTCGTTTGACTGCTTGTAGTGTATTAGCAGTTCAGTTTTGAGCATGTCAGTGCGGTAGTTGGTGGTTATAATTTTGCGTTCCGTGTAAGACGTGTTACTTATGCTTGTTCAAAGATGGATATTACTCCTAGGAAGCTTTCAAAAATAATTGCTTCTGATAAACATACTTTTATGACTGTAAGAGATATATGGGGAGAGATGTTGGTATGTGGCAAATCAAGGGTTTCAAGAATTTTAAGAACATTTTAAGATTCCGGAACATTCTCTCCAAAAGAAAAAGGAAAATGTGGGCTCAAGTGGAAAACTACTCTATGAACTGGTAAAATTCTAATAAGAAATAGCAAAGTAAATCCAAGATAGACAAACACAGACCTTCAAAAGGATTTATTGGATTATAATGTTGAAATGAGTACCTCAATTGTGCGCAAAAGGCTTCTGGAAGTTGGTTCTAACGCAACAAGATCGAGGGGGAAAAAAGGTTTCTAACTCAGAAAATGATGGGAAAACGTTTAGCATAGGCCAAAAAATACTGACCATGGACTGTTAATGACTGGAAGAAGGTAATTTTAATTAATGAAACACATTTATTTGTGCAGGGATACAAATCAAGTGCAGTTAGGCGAAGTGAAAGTGAATCTCTGTTACCAGTTTATATCTAAATAACTGTAAAACACCTTTCTAAGGATATGTTTTGAGGGGTTTTTTTTAGCAAAGGGCACTGGAAACTTAGTTACTCTCAAAGGCATGATGAATTCTGTTAAATATATAGAAATATTACGCAGTAGGGTTGTTCCAATCATGGAAATATTTGACGTAACATTTCAACATGACATATGGCCCTTTGTTACAATTCGAAATTTGTCCAGACTTCTATGGGGGGGGGAATAAAATACAAATACTTGATACACCTGGTAACTCACCAGACCTAAATCCTATTGAGCATATTCTCAAGCCCCGTTTAGCTGAGATGAATTGCACAACAAATGAACAAATGATACAATATGGTTCCACGATGATAAAATCAAGAACATGCGAGCTAGACTAGTGGAGTCAATGCTAAAACATGTTGAAGAGGTTAAAAGAGGACATATTTCGTATTAATAGAGAGATTTTTCGGTCTAGTGTTAAGATATGTAATGATTAAAAGGTGAGGTTTTAGGAAAAAAATCGTTCTTTTTTTTATTTTTCTCGATAAATTCGAACATTATAGTACTTCATATATATCTATTACAAACACTGAAATATATTGAAGTTGCCAACATTGTCTAGGAGATGCTGTATTGGGCTCTAATAAAAATGAGTAAAGGGATATCTTCTGGTTAGTATACCTGTGAATTTTTTTCTTTCTAGCAAATTTTTAAATTGTTTAATAAAATGATACATACCTTTTAGTTCATGATTATATAGTAATTTTTCTGCTTGAGGTTAAATGTTTAGAACAAAATCCATTCGGTTTCAAACTATTACTTCCTGTTGCAAAACTGAGTTTATTACAGTAATACTAGCACTGTGAATGGATACAAGATGTATCTCAGAATTTAGAAAAAATAAAGTGCAGTGTGAACTAAATTATTTTTGCAGTTCAGTTTGCCTACTGAGTTCTTCGCTTGTGTCTTATTAGACTTTTTAATGATAATCGTACAGTAATACTTGATTTTTCACATCTTTCAAGCAAAGTACATGGAAATTCTTTACACCAAAAAGAAGTTCGGAGACCATGAAGAGTTCTTAGTTTTTTTCATATTAATCATAATGCTTGAACTTCTTTGAGAAGCATCAACTCCAAGAACTTTCTTGTGCAATTAGACAATCTAGAAATTCAATTTCCTGAACACCAAACAATGTTTTGAGATATTTATTTATAACCCACAATTATTTCATCTTTCAAAAACTGTTTAAATATTACCTTCATGTTGTTTTTCGTGAGTTGACGTAATAAGAATATCGTATATATAAGTAATTATAAAACTATTTATATTTTTCTAAATAATATATAGTTTACAAGATCACCATGTCTATGAAGACAAGATCAATGTATCTATGAAGTGCAGCAGCAGCACCTATTTGTTGAATTGTTTGAACCTATTATTTGCAACATCTGTTTGGACGAACTATAACATTCTTTGTGAGCTAGAGGTGAGCAACTAATTTCACACTGCTGAACATAAATTTATACACATCCTTAGTTATTTTCAGATATTTAGGATCATCATGTCTTTCTTTAGAACAAATTGGTTAAACTTTTGTTATCACGAAATGTTTGAAATAAGGTTTAATTTGAGTTGGTACAATGTTGTGTTTAGTTAATTTAGAGCATAGATTCCCAACTATTTTTGAACTGGCGCCCCCTTTTCTAGTGAATATTTCGTTACCGCCCCCTCCCACTAGAGAAATAAGAGTGTACATAATACATGGTGAAAACAAAAGTAAAATTCTAAAAATATTCCATTACTAGTAGAATATATTTTTTAATTTAATTCTTTTCTAAAACTCCAATTTTTTTACATGCGAATCTGAAATAGCTATTGCCACAAATATATTTAAATGTGTGATATTATATATTTTATTCATAGATAGGATATTGTTGAAATTGAAATGCTACTGAATGTTTTCATTTAAAAGAGTGGAATAAAATTTTTAGCTTACATATTATAAAGACAGGCAGGGGTTTTGAGATACGAAGTAATTCATAATGAACTATTTCTTTCAAATAAATATAAATTGACAGTTTCAGCCTTTTTAAAGAATTACGCGAATTCCTAGTTAACATATTTAATTATGTTTCTTGGATAATATACATAATGAAATGCAATGGACGAAACATTTTTCCTTGCTCACTATGATAACACGGTCACTACAGTAATTAAAACGTACAATGTCATTTAATTTAATATAGGTCCACCTAAATATGTGAAATGTCGTACATGTGATTTAAATACATACAATCGACATGAGATAAACAGTATTAACTTTTGTTAGCACATAATCAGCATGTTTTTTTTAGTCTTTTTTAGACTATATTTGGTTAATCTGCCCAAGCCCCTCTGTGCCATGTCAACGCCCCCTAATTTTCACTGGGTCTTTTACTGCCCCTCTGAAAGCCTCAAATATCCACAAGGGGGCGTTATCACCCACGTTGAGAACCTATGATTTAGAGGAAATCGCAAAGGCAAATCAGAAACTTTTTACGTGTATTTAATGTTATGATATACAAGTTATTTGTGATGGGGAAAACATTACACTTAAAGTTGTGAGCTGTGTTTCTTCATCAATTAAAGTTCTTTTATTAGTATCGATAAGTAATTTAAATCTGTGAAGGAATCAGCTCCTAAAATTCTTTTGGAATTTTGACAATCGAAATAAAATTTTTAGCTATCAGTATAATCCTAAATCAATATTTAGTATTTTGACTCCAGAGTTTTGCACCTTTCGGATGGATGGTAATTTGAACGTAGATCGGTTCATTTCTGACATCTTACGTCTAGTGGTTGTGCCCTATAGTCGAGGCCTGCCAAACGCCCTCTTCCAAGATAATGCAAGACCACACATTGCACGTCGTGTTCTAAACTTCCTCAATACACAGGATATTCGATTGCTTCCCTGATCTGCGTGGTCTGCAGGTCTGTAACTTATTAAGAAACAGCTGAGGGATTATAGCCAGCTAATACGTTTCACCCCTCACCAGCTGATACATTTGATTAAGTGTGGCATAGACTTGAAGCAGAATGGAATGAGTTGTTCGTAGTGCCATTTTCTGAAAATAATTTGTCTGTGAGAAAGCGAAAATTTTTTTTTGGTGCTCAGTCTTTAACGAATACGCAAAGCTTATGAGAGCCTTCATATACTTTTCTGGACCAGAAAAGTTTTCTGGAATTGAATTATTTTTATTCTGTGTAAAGAAGGTGAAGTATTCTTTTCTGGTTCATACCAAGTATTAAATCAAAGAAATATTTTCTCTTTGGAGAAAAAGATTTTTTCGGAACCAAATTCGTGTTCGAAAACGATAAATTTCGGTATTATGTTCTCTTGGTCTTAATTTATGGTGAATACTTAATTGAAAAATTCATTTGTCAAGATTTTAATGTTGTTAAGCTGTTGATCATTTGACATAATGGTGTTGTTTATATTTGTTTCACTAAATTCCGATATTTTACTTGCAGCAAAAATGTCAATTTAGGTAGTTCTATTACTTAATTTTGTCAGCCATTATCACTAGCTGTCTTAAACTTTTCTCGCTGACAACGAAAATGTTTGTCGATTCAAAACAATTTTCAACCATATAAAGCTTTAATTCTAATTTATTCGAAATTTTGTATTTAAGAACTGTTTTCAATTTTTGCGGTAGTTAATACAACAGCAATTAATACGAAAAATTTTCGCTTTCCTAAGATATTCGACTGCATTCGGAACTATGATTTTGAAAAACAAAAAAATTAATAAAGTATTTGAAATTTAGAATCACCTGAATTAGAATATACATATAAAAAAATCTTTGAAGAATTTTTATATAATAAAAATTATTTAAATGCAATTTTTTGGCAAAAAATAAACAAAAAAATAGTTCCAAACATTCCCCTTTTATAAAAAATGCTTTCTATCATATAATAATATTTTGCTATATGTGTACACCCCCGATTTCTTTACAGAGCATGAACTAAGATTTTTGAAATACATAATTTAGAAGTAGATTTATTCATATTTTTATATTTCAGAGTAGAGAAACTGAAAGGAAGTGAATGCTAGACCCTCAATAAAGCAGAGGAAGAAAACAATTGCTCATTTTTTTAAAAAAATTCTTAAGGAAAATCACAACAATTTTATTCTTAAAAACAATTTTATGCATATGTTTAGTGTCAGGGGACACTAAATATCAAAAACATTATACATTTATACCCCTTTTCAAAATCCTGGTTCCAAACATAGTCAGATACTTTAATTAAGTTAAGCAATGTGCCTTTGAATGAACTCAATTCATGACGGTCACATGATAAAGACAAACACGCGTTCTTCATTGACTTCAAAATAGACATGCGACTATGACGTCACATGCATTTAACCCTTAATACCTGGTATAACTTTTTTGTTGTTGTTGTTGCTACCAACCCCATGCTCCAAATATTATTAAAATATATAGTCTCTAACTTTGATACTGAACTATTAAACTTGTTTTCTTCCATTGTAATGGAACTAATTATGAGCTAAGTTTCAAGCCGATAGAATTATGTTTCCGAAGTATCAATCCGAAACGCAACTCTTTCCTTTCAGAATGATGCAATCTCTTTCCTGCTTCTTTTTTCCCCTTCTTGTTCTGTGATCGGGTTCCTAATTGTTGGCTCTGTTGATAAAAAGCCGTGTACTATCTTTCGCTGAGACTTTCTTACTTTAACAAGAAAAAATAAATATACGTAAAAAATAAATATACGTTTCATATGCAATAATGTTAGGTTTCAATATATGTAAAAATGTACACAAAATATCATCATCTCATTATTTGATTCATTAATTCTAGCTGCGACTTCCCCCAAAACTTTTAGAATTCTATCCATAATCATTTAAACATTTGCCATTCTGTAGAAGCACAAAGAAGTTACAGAAAAAAAAATCGTTTGGCGACAGCTGTATTTTAACAGACACGATTACAATAAAAATTTACAAAGTATTATTCAAAGTAACTAGAAAAATTTGAATTGATTATTTTATATGAAAGTATCCTTTTATATATTGTTTTAATTGATTATTTTATACGAAAAAGGCATGTTCCTGATAAAACTGTAAGTTTTTTTTGTAAGAGAATAAAAGTAATCCCCTTGGATTGTATTTTTTTTTAATAAATGGCATATTAAATATTTAAGTACATTTAGGAGTGTAACAAAGTTAAAGGAATATGGTTTTACGCTTAACATTTTCTGGCTCGTTTAGATTGAAAAAGATAGAAAAAATTAATTTATGATAATAATTTACAGGGTAAATTCAAATGTTGGACCCGATTTTAAAAAAATTATATTTTCGAAACTATTGCACATATTACAATAAGTGATACGAATGTAAAGAGAAATATACCTAGTTCCCCCCCCCCCACACACCAATGATCAACAGAACATTCAAGCGATCGCTGGAATTGAAATCCAAACATGGCGATAAAAACAGAGAAGACTTTTTACGTATAGAGTACGCATGGGGTGTTTCAGTTATTTCAGAGCAACATGCATTCATTATCACTATGGAAAAGAAGCCCCAAACAACAAGAACATTCTGTTATGATATCATCAATTTAGGAAAATAGGTTGCATGTGTAAAAAGAAAAGCTGTGGCCAGCCTAGCATCTCGGAAGAAGCAATAGAGAGGATGAGGCAGAATTTTGTTCGAAGTACGGAAGTCTGTGAGAGTTGACGCCTGCAAACTTGGAATGTTCCAGAAAATGGTATGGAAAATTTCAGGAAAAAAGTTACATTGCAAGCAGTATCATTTTGCAATTGACACAACAAAAACAGAGAACGACAGGCAAGCATTTGCGCAGCAGTACGAAGCATTGGATATTAATTTAATCTCGAAATAGAATCATTAATAGGTTAGAATTGAAAATTAACCTCTTTGTATAAAACAATTAATCGTAATAGTTAAATCCCAGCTATTTCAAATACGTATTGTCTGTTAGGATTAATAAGAAATAATTGAATACTTTAGAAATATCAGACGATATGAATATCCAAAAAAAAGAGAAAAATTTAAATTTAGAATATCAATAAACTAGCTTCGAATCTGTACAATTTCGTAATCAACTGCTTCAATATAAAAATAAAATCATATAAATCCGTGAGCACCTGTTGTTCAATGAGACTACTATATTGAGGGACTAAATTTTCCCAATTTTGCTTAAAACGTTTTCTAGAATCTTCAGATATTTTTTGTCATTATTCTAAAAGCCGTTTTCGTAAAAATACAACTTGAAACAATTCAATAAAACAGAAAATGTCTGTACATCGAAAATTCGCTTTCCTGAGAACGAAGGATAGAAATAAAATTCAGAATGTTGGTTTATTTTCAGTAAAAAGAAGAAAAAAAATCTAAAAATTCTAAGTTGATACGGGCAGAAGCTCTTTTCAAGGCCTTTTGTTAACTGCTACCCACATCTGTGCTGAAGGATATCTTGTTCCAATGTTTCTAAAACTATCTGACGTCGAAATGAATTTCCTCATTGAATACTGGTCGCCGTGATGCATTTTAATTTAATACCACTCTTATTTACTATGGGTAGATAGAAGCAAGCAATATCTATTATAAGGTTGCATGGGAAACATTGTGTTATTGTAAGACTTTTTTTAAATCGAAATTATTATAAGTTTGTTTTCATTATGATGATCATCGTAGCATAATCCAGTGGTATTCAAACTTTTTCAACCCACGGAACCCTTAAGACTATAAGGTGTTTACGGGGGACCCCATTCCACACACACAGTAATGATCTTAAAATAATATTTAAAGTAGATCAACATTAAGGTACTTTATTATATTTGAAAAGTATTGTACTTGTTATTAATTTTAATGTAATTTTAATATAATTTATATTTAAAGTACTATCAACATGTAATCACAGATTAATACTTACACTGGGATCACAAATTTTAATACTTATGGCGATCCAATTCAGACTTGCCCGTGCATTATATTTAGTAAATGGAATATGTTCTTGCATTTCCCTTAAATACGTTGTTTCTGAATGGCATAAAATCTTTACAACTGTGTGAGCAATCCTATGTATTTTGCTTGAATTTACATCCTGCATCTAGGAGTTGTTCTACCCAAATTCAGATTGTAACGTCGAATCTGTTGATATGTCGATAACTGGTCGATCTCTTTCATTATAGATTGTCCCCCATAAATGAAAGATTCATATCTACTGGAAATGTTAATTTGGCAGAACATGTACAAACGAGAGTAAAATTATTTCATGGAACCTTGGCATAGTAAACAATAGAATATTCACTGTCTAATAGGTATATAGTACATATACACAGAAAATACCTTTTAAAATTTTTATTATATTAGTTAGAAAGTATTCTACACAAAACAAAAATGTTTTATGTATAAATAAAATTTTTCTATTATTTCTAATGATTGAATGAGCTTAGATGGGGTTATATAAACTTATAGCGAACGTGAACTATTTTACAATATTTAAAATTTTTCAATTTTACTATAACACATGGGGCCTGGTATGCCTTTGAGTAACCCTATATAGGTTCCGTGGAACTATTAAAGACCACTGATATAATCAATAAAAGTACAGCTTAAGGGAAAATTAACTAAAACCACTCGAATATAGGTGGATATATTCTGATTCTTATTCTTAATGTAGACAATAAACAGGAATGTTAAAACGTCTATATTTAAAAGGATAAAGAATCAGAATGTATTAGATTTTAAAAAGGTAAGTGATTGTGTTCGATCGATTGATACAACCGTTATTGTCCTGCTTATCCTTACAATTTTTAAAGAGAATCACATAAACTAAGTATCTTTCAAAGAGTGGTACCTATACCGCAGGGTATGGAGTAACATTTGCGGCTACTGAAAGAAGCAGGATTATATGAAAGATATATATACTGCTTCATTTACATATATAAGGATAATACTACTAATTAGCCTTTATTATTCACGCTGAATTAGTACTTGGATTACTGAATATGGCAATAACTGGTTTGTTGTTCATTGATTCGAGCATGATGCAAGCATTTTCGAATGCCTTTTTGATATATATAACATTCTTATGAATGATGGATATAGAACTTATTTCTATTTTTATTTCGTAGGATTTTACTCAGTTTTAATAGAAAGGTAAAGGCGAAAAATCACTAGAAGAAAGACTGAAACTTATATATACCTACCTACATTGGCTCAAAAGCAGTCAAACACTGTATTATGAACGAATAACAAATGTATAAAGAAATGTGTTTAAAATTAATTTTAATATTTTTACATTATTTACAGTCATATAACAAGTTATTAGTAAATATTAACAATAAAAATTGACTTCACTTGGAAAAATTTATTCTAAAACTTCTAAGAAATTGGTGTTATTGAGTATACGTAATTGTTTTTCTAATTGAAATTAAAACAGTCAAATGACTTCCTTGGCAATCTAGTGGTTATATAGTATGGAATTTCTTTAAATTTTTGGATCAGTGTTCCTAAACGAAATTAATTATGAAACCTCTGCTACAAACAACCATTTTATTTAATGCTTATACGTCAAATCTCAGTTCCAATTATAATACAACAGGTAAATATATTTCGGTACTAACGGTATTATCGCAACAATCGCCAAAGTTCAAGATAATTCACCAAGTTGGCAATCCTAATTTTACATGTCATTTGAACTTAATTGACAATCTTGAACTTAATTTCATATAATTTCGCCTAAGTTGCGATAATACATAAGTACCTATATTTTAAATAATTTATAATTCATTGATTCAAATAGAAATTATTACATAAAGTAATGTCCCGTTTTCTTTAAGCAACGGAATTCAAAATAGAGCAATAATATTGGGAAAAATTATATCAGATCTCATTCGTTACCATAAGATAGAAAAGACTTTTAAGCCAATAACGGCTTTAATTTCATAAACTTGTTTTAAATCCATCTGCCAATTATTTAAATGCTTTTTACTGTTACTATGCTAATGCTGTCTCTTTTATTCCACATCAACAAGTAGACAAACTGCGATCAATTTATATAAACAGACAATCATATTTTCTATGTCCTTGTTCAGCAATTAAGTCTTCTGGTCGTCTTATGCTTCCTGAGTCTTCAAAATGATGGTTACTTTCCGGTAATCAGATAATTATCAAAGTGACTCTGATGTAATCTTTTCCACTATTTAAGACTTTTTCGTTACGTAGCTCTTAGCCAAACGGATCATGATTGAACCATGGAATTGTAGTAGTGGGATTATTAAAACGCTGGAAGAAAATGGAGCATTGATATTAAATAAATAATTTACGTATCAATATAAAAATCGATTAATACGAAATTGAGGGGGTTGAAATATTTTCGTGTTAAAGGATATTACAAAACCATATATTCTACAAAGTTAAGTTTAATAGAGTACATTTTATTTCTACATAACATGTATACATGCATGTATTTAAATTTTAAACAAAATTGCATGAATTGCTAATATTACGTTCCATGAAAATAGAGACATTTTTCTGTCCGGAAATGTGCTCCGCGTTTTGTTCAAGCTCGCACAATATTTGGCGAAAACAGCCTTAAGAGGAGAAAAATCATGAAAATACACAGTAGTTTGTCAAGACCGTTGTATTATTTTGTGTTAACCGATATTTCATCTGTTGCTTCATGTTAAATGTATTTCACTGTATATTTTATTTGTAAATATTCGTATACAAACGAATCTTTACGTTCGATTTAAGTCCAGATTCAATTCTGAAGAACAGGATGATTTTTCCACTGTGGACCCTAGTGATACTCAACTGCGGCTCAATTCTGCATTTTCTGAGTGGTCCGGTCATGGACCATTGCACTAAGAAATTAAATTATTTAATAACAATGTACTAAGAATTTAGATTGATATTCTATAACCGCTACAAATGAAATCTATCAGTTTTTCTTTTTATAGTAGAATGTAAACAAGAGGCTTAGTCATGGATGAAAGGAAATTGAAACTACCCCATAGCTCCAGTAAAGGTGCATAAAAGCAAATATTTTACGTATGTTCAATAGTAGTAACGTTCAATGTTGCCTTGGTTTTATAGTGTTTTCTCCCACTATCCCCATGTTGCAGCCCGCATCAAATACCCATCATATGTATGTGGCCCAATGGGAAAGGTGCTGGGTTGAGTACCCCTGGTGTACCTTGTAGCATAAAGCATTCTGTCGCCAAAAATATCGCCAAGTATCCGTGCAAATTTTGGTTAGTTAGGGTGTTTTCTAATATTCATCAAGAAGTTGCAAGACTGATATTAAAGATTCTATTTTTGTTTGAGATATATTGCCAGTGTAATACAGAAAGAATATTGCCAGTAAGAGTAATTCTATGAAATATATCAATTTATTAAAAAATCTAGACTAATATTTGCATTACTTGTTTATATTATTAATATGTGTTTATGTATTACCGCAACAACGCCAAATCTATAAATAACTCACCCAGTTGACAACCCCAATTTCATATATATCGTACACAGTGAATTGGCAACCAGGTGCTTCGTTTCATATAATGTCGCCAATAAGTTGCAATAATACGTAAGTACCAAATTTAGACATGTTCACACTTTTTAGTTTTAAGAGCCTGGCTTTAATCATTTTATTATCTTACATTGAAAAACACTATACTTAAACTTATTCTTCATTCAAAAATAAAAAGAGCAAAAATGTCGTAAAAATAAGTACATATAAGAAAAAATAAGCTTTTTTTAAAAAAATATGTTTTTATGTTAATAAGTTAAAGTTTTAAAAATAATTATCTACTGAGAAACTTTATTGTACATCAAATTGATTTAAACTCATTTGAAAATATGTTATTTATAAAAAACGAAACACTCGCGTATTGAATTAAATTACAAATGAATTTATTCAAAACATTTAGATATTTCTTTAAATCATGAATGTGTATTAAAATTATCTCGAAATTATAGGGAAAGAAAGGATTTTTTTTAAGGAATTTCTCCAAGAAATGAATATTCTGAGCTTTCAACTATGCTCGGAAAAGTAAAAATTTGGCCTTATAAAAAAGGAATCTTTAGGTTTTTATTTTTTTAAAAGAGTGGCAGTCACTTAGTTTTAATACTTTTTGCCGTTATTTTATATTCAATTATTGGAAAACTCTTATGTAAAAACTAAGTTTAAATGCACTTTAAAAAACTAAGTCTCGTGCCGTGTTCAGAGACCTTAAAACTATTCTTTAGAAAAAAATTGATTCAGATCTATTCTTAGAGACTTTCTTAAAACAACATTTATACATTTTGAATATGAAACTTTTTACGCTTAGCAACGAAAATAAATTTTTCCCTAAGAAAAAATGAGTTATATCAATAGAAATAAAACAAAAATTCTTAGAAAATCATACTAAAATAGGAATATTTTGCAAGCGGAACTGAGTTGTAATATATTATAGACTTCATTCATTTATTATCATGAAATTTTTTGGAGAAAATTATTTTAAACACAGGACCATTATAGAGATAAAGGTACTCTGTAATACTTACGGAGCTTCTTTGAAAATCGTTTCCTATTTGACTTGGTAATATTCATCCTGTAAATAAATAATATTTCTTTATATTCAAATGAATTATTTTCGCGAGATCAGTTTGAACATCCTCAAAAATTAAATGAAATGTTGTTGACTTTGTGTGAGATTTCTCTATATCGCTTAAAATCACGCAACAGAAATGAGTTTGCGAGAATAGTACTTTTTATGGAGTTTATTTATCATTAATATACCGTATTCACTCGAATCTAAGTCGCATCATTTTTCCACTCTTAATGCTACTGATAATCGGTGCGGCTTAGAATCCAAGACAAAACATTTGTTGATGGAAGAAATTGAGTTTTAACCTCCTTCAAATGGAAAATGTAACCGTCATGCTGGCTACTTGCATTGATGACTTATCCATTCCATAGTTTATCTCCAGTATGTATGTGTGTATTATTCAATTTAGCCTAGACAACAAAGATATCGGTAATAGCATCATGACGATTTCACTATGACGCAAGTTTTTAAAGGGAGGCAATTTTATACGCTGGAAAAAACGGGAACAGTGTTAGCAGCCTCTGAAATTGGACACAGATGAAACAAATACACGTTGCTGGCATAAACAAAATGATATAACATTTCTTGTAAATGTTAAACAGTCTTTAATAATTCTTTTACATTCTTCTTTAAGGCATCCGACTGGTTGCGACAACTTTTTTTTTTTTAAAAAAAAGAGGAGATATGTGGATTTTTATGTGTGTTTTTTAGATTTTTTTAGTACATTTAAAGAAAATATTCTAAATTAAAAGAGAAAAATAGATTATTATAACTAAATGGAAAAAACGGGGGAAATTGACAAAAATAACATAAACATGGTCTCTTCTGTACCAAAGGTTTATGAACAAATTTTCAATTTTTCTATTCTGATGTGTTGCTATGTTAGTCATTGTCGAAATGACCTTCAGGATAAGAGATATTTTAATTTTTACAAAAACTAAGCCTTTATCTCAGTTACTATATGAAATTGCTTAAAAAAACAGTGATTATATTCACTATTCACATAAGGGACTGTACATTTTGTAATAAAACGTAATTGATAAATCTGAAGGTTAAAACACTTCTACTATTATACAGAACTTACACAAAAAATCTCATTTAATTAATTTCAAAACTTTTTTAGTAATCGCTGACCCCGTTTGACTTATTTTCAAAAAATCACATTTCGAGTAAATCCGTTTTAAAGTGTGACATCTTGCTTAAAGTAATGGCATCTGCTTTTACTAAAGCACTTGTAGATTTTGTTTTAGTGAATGAAAAGGATAAATGTATTTTTATAAAGCTAATAGAATTGTCTATAAAATAAAATCATAATTTTTTTTTCAATTTTTGGCAAAATTCACAATTATAGGGTAGTCGGATACCTTGATACATTATTTTCAAAAAATTGTAGCTGCCCATCCGGTATGGTTATTGACGCTAACTGCGGTTCGTAGGGCCTGGTTCAAATCCCGGAGAAGCATGGATGTTTGTAAATGTATTAGTACCCCTTCGCAGTTTGTAAATGTATTGCTGTCGAGCCGCAATTCTTTCATCTATCTAATCTCTGAAATGCGCTATAGAATAGTACAATACCTGATCAGTAGCAGTCTATCCTTCTCCTCACATTTATATCATTAGCTTGAAACCCTAGACTATATATATCCACCTAATCTGAACAATTAGGTCTTCTTCTTCAGAGGGTTCGCTGTGAATAAACTCGAATTGATAGACCAAAAATTTCCCAGAGGATTATATTAAAGGAAGACCGGATAGATCTGTCACAGATTTTGTGAAAATTGATTAAGGAGGATATTATAGACACACACACACAAAATCCTATACTTGAACAATTAGACCTACAAACTCAAAATATGTAATGCAAGTATCTTTTGCTTAGTAGAATCTGATTAGAACGAGTTTTGCGGAAATCAACTCCCAAGAAAAAGAAGTGTTGTTATAAATTTTTTCAAAAAAAAACTATTTTTAGCTATTAAACACATTGATTTAAAATTTGGCTGACATGTTTCATTCATTGAGTAAAGATCCGCTATGAAACGGGTTTTGCGAGATCGTAATGGATAGGTTTGCGTTTTTTGCGTAGAGGGTGTGGTGTTACGAGTGTATAAACTAAAAAATTTCCGATGTGCAGTGGCGTAGTGTCGGTGCAGAGAGGGCCGTGGCACCGGGCGGCATACGAAAAGGTGCGGCGGCAAGTACTGCGATATTTAAATTCAAAAAAAATATTTCAAACTCCAAATCGCGCCCGCGCTGACACAAGCCAAGCGGGACCGCACGGGTGAGACCTTGCTTCTGGCAACCGGTTACTGTGTGTAGTCGTTGATGCTTAAAATTTTTGCAAACAGAGGCGTTAAATATCCATCAATGTGCTCAAAAATACGTGCTTGATAAATTGTATTAGAAGCAAAACGAAGAATTCGTGATGACGCTTTAATATATGCTAAAAGTTTATGTGAAGAGCTTGAAATTCCTTTTTGAACCCCCAAGACGAATCAGGAGGAAGCATATATTTGGCGACGAAGTGAAGAGTTCAGTTATCATACGAAGATGAATTGAGGCGAACAGTGTTCTTCAATAGACAGAGTAACTGTTGAAATTCGAGAAAGATTCCAACAATTTCAGAATCTAGAGCAAAAATATGCTTTTTAAGGCCTGAAGTGATATTGAGCATGGACGAACTTAACTTTGATCAAGCTCCTCAAGACATTAATAAAGAAGAATTCCAACTTGAGCGCGTATGTCTACAAGCTTCGTAACTGCAACAGGCCCAAGTTGTAAAGAAGAACTCATTAGGTCCGGCTCTCTGGTTTATTAAAATATATTATTGAGTCCAAACTTGAAGATGGCTTACCAAACATTTTCATAATGTTAAGAATTTTTTTAACATCTGCCATCAGTATTGCCAGTTGCGAGAGAAACTTCTCTAAGTTAAAATTAATCAAAAATTATCTCAGATCGACTGTCCACGTTAAAGCTAACAAGTTAACTATTCTGGCAATTGAACATGACATACATATTGATATTGACAATTATATAAAAGATTTTGCTATGACAAATAACACGAAAAGTGCATTTTTAATCAATACAAAAATTTTAAGTTGGTTTTTTTTTGTCTTTACTAATTTTCTTGACTACTAATTTCAATGGAGAGGCGACAAATTTCCGGCCAGCCCAGGCGACGAAAGCCCACACTACGTCACTGCCGATGTGAAAAATCAAGTATTTTAATTTTTTAATCAAAATTGGAGGATTATTAGAATGTTTTTGAATACAAATGGAAGCTTAATGCAAGAATTATGTAGATCAGTAACTTTAAAACAATATATAGTCATACAATGTCCCGAATCACCCAGAGAAGCGGGTAAGTAATGCTAAAATAAATATTTTGCAGCTTTTTAATATAATATCTATTCTTACATGTCTAGAAGAAAAGCTACTTCGCGAATTGTATTTTTAAGTATTCCTAAGTTTTTAAAACAACATTCTATGTCAGTACCGAAAATCATCTTGGAAAGGCAGATTTCGAAATGAATATAAACAAGAATAAGCTCTTTTCTCAAACTTAAAGCTATTGTTAAAGTTGAGTTTGATATTTCCTAGATAAATCCCTTTTACGAGTTAACATCGGCTGCCACTGACCACGTACTAATAACGATGACATTATGATTCTCCTGAAAACGTCTTTGTATTGGAAACGTGCCAGTTTCAGGAAGCTCTTACAGTGAAGTCATTGACTTTCCGTAATTAATCAATCGGTGTTCCAGGCAAAAAACAAGCAGCTGTGTCAAGAGTAGGATTATCCTCTTACAAAAATCTATTTTCAAGAACGTTTTGAGTTAGAAACCATTTCTAAAACAAGCTACATCTTAGTTGATCTGAAGCAGAAAGCCACATAACCACAGAATGTTTTTCTTTTGTGTTCGAATAAAGGCACAAGGTATTTTAAGTTAGTCCTTTAGGTCTTCTAAAAAGTTTTAGCTGGTAAAAGTCATCAATGATTCTTTCTTTTAAATGAATGAAGCATGGTTTATAATTTTCAAAAAGAAATAAATACATAAATAGCCAATTTGCTTATTTAAAGCGTGCTGCATAAATTTTGTAATAATCGAATAACATTTCGCTATTGGTAAAATGGTAAAGTGATCAGTAAGTAAGCACAGAAGGTCCAGGACAAGTATTTTTGTGAACCAGACCTCAAGGCCCATTATCCTGAGGATGACCAAAATATCGAATGTTTTTCATTACCTCATTTTAATTTTGAGACTTTTCTAAATATGCATACAAAATTTCGTAACTCTAGCTACATTATTTAGCTAGTTATTATTTTTTTACAGTATGTCGAAGCGAAAGCCGAAACTAGAACACGTGAGATCTGTATTTAGCTCTTCCTTTAATTTTGCTGACCTCAAAAACTTTAAATGACTTAATCTCAGGTTGTTTTCACGATAAATTTAACGATTTCACGATAATTTCACGATATATATAAAAAGCCAAGGATTTCTTTTTTAAACATTTAATAAAAAATTTTGAAACTTTTTCTGGTTGTTTTGTGTAAATATGTTTGATAATTCTGTGGATGGAATAAGGATTTATATGAATAATTATTTTTTAAGAAATCATCAAAGTTAGGTTTAACTGCTTTTTGCTATTTTTTATAGTCTTCGGCACAAAAAAATTGTAAAAATCTAAGTGTCACTTGTAATACCAATCCCACACCTAGAGTTGTGAGGAACACTTCTAAGAATATTTTTAACATTAGAAAGACTGAAACTTTTTTTCCTATATTACCCAAAAGCAATTAAAATGACTGCATTTTGAAAAAATAACTAATATGTAAAAAAAAAATTTACAATTAATTCTTAATATTTTTTTATATTATTTACAGTCGTATAACAAAGTTAGTAAATATTAACAATAAAAAAAATTTACTTCATTTGGAAAAAATATATATTCTAAAAAATTGTAAGAAATTGTGTCATTATATACGTAATTGTTTTTCTAGTGAAATTAAAAAGCAGTTAAAATGACTTCCTTGGGAAATCTAGTGCTAAAAAAAGCCTAAAAAGTATTAAAACATAATATTTTTTTAAAAAGTGAATTATTTTTTAAAAATTCAAAATAATTGTTAACTTTAAAATGGTACTTTTCTTCTAAAAAGTGTATTTTCTGTGTGTTTAAAAGAGTATACATATAACATTTTCATGTAAATATATAAATACAAAAAAAATTGTGTACAGGTCCATATTTCTTAATATGGTATATAATAAACGTTTGATATAGATTGAAATGTTATTTTAAAAATTTCAGTTATTTCTAGTTAATATTGCATTGCATCTTTTATCAGGAACCAAATCGTATTGAAAGGCAGAATTTAATTGATGCGTACGGTTTTACACATATTTGTCTGTGTTAAATTTGAAGTACACCCAAATCATTTTTATGCGGTTTTTTTACACGATTTGCAACAACACGGTTCACGAATTTAACGAATTTTTTTCTACACGAATTTTTGTTCTTGCACGAATTTCAAATAATTTGGGAGTTTCATGCCCTTTGGATGAGGACGCTTTAAACGCGTTTATGACTGTTTATATGATAATAAAGAAGTACATATTGGCGAAGTCGAAGGTGTGAAGTTCAGCTATTAACAGCTGATTTAATTCGTGAGGGCTTAAATTTGCTACAAGTATGGAATAAAATTTTATTACTCATGATCCTGACGCGCGTGGAGCATGCATTGAAATTTCAATGTAATCTTGAGTAGCAGGATATTGAGAATTATGTAATAAACTTAAGAAACCAAAAAGAGAGCCACTAATAAGACTTTGTAACAACGGAAAAACCAACAGAGGCTGATAATACCGAACGAAATTCTTCATTTGAATCAAAGTCGACAGTGGTGCCAGAGATATATCTGACACATCTACTGATGCTGGCATTTTTGATCCAGTTCGTAATATACACGTTTCGCTTGTTATCAAGTAGCAATATATAAATTTTATTAGTGAGTAGTTTTATTCTTAATTTCAATGGATTAAATTCATGTGACGTCATAATCACATGATAATTTTATACCACGTGTTTTTAGCCAATCAAGTTCAAAAACACATGTGACGTCATAGTCACGATAAATGCAATTATCTATTTTCAGCAAATCAGTTCATGCACTTCGTTGTTGCCAAATTACACTTTTTACAGAAACTTTTTTTTTAAAAAATTAATATTTGTCACTTCATTTAAAAGTACATGCATAAAACAAGATTTTTTTTCTTTAATTTAAAAATCTTTTTGCAGAAATTTCTTTTTATAACTCTTGAGCATCTTTACCCAACTATGCAGTTTGAAATTTTACCTAAGTCTTACAAATAGAATAAAAAGTACGTGCTAGTTTATTGTCCGTTTTGAATTCAATGTAGAACACGTGTTTATATTATCATGACCGTCATGAATTTAGTCCATTTGAATTTTCTTTTTGTTGAATATGTACACGTGTACTTAAAAGATTGAATTTCACTGTACTCTAATTTTAATTTTTTTGTTATAAAAATGAATTTTTTTGTTTTATGCAAATTTTATTATTATATTTTGTGCACTGTTTTTTGGAAAAATATAAATTGATTTTAAACTAACTTCCCGATGAGCTAGAGACTTGAAATATGGACTGTAGCTCGGAAGTGGATGGCAATGCATGAAAATGAATATAAAAACGTGGTACATAAAAAAAATTTTATTAAGAAAATTATTTTAAAATTGTAAGACATATCCTTAGTATGTCGCATATATTTTTTACATGATTTTTGTTCACGGTTTTCTAAGAAACGTATCTACCGGGTAAAAAACGAGTTGGGTGTACTTAAATTTTTTTTATGAAGTAAATTCGACGTTGCTGAAATTTGGAAATGATAAAATACTTATTAGCAAAAATAAAAGAAAATAAGCCTACTGTTACATCCAGAAGTATTGAAAATTATTTATGCTTCTTTCGTTAGTTTGTCACCAAGATCTTCGAGAAGTAGTAAAATTAGTGTCGTAGAACGTTGGGCACATTAAAATTAAACGAATGGTGGTAAATTCGGGGTTGGATTCAATAAAGTCTTTCGTAAGTGTAACAGTTATTAATTAATTTAAATTAGGTTACACAAAGGCAACACATAATTATTAAAATATAATGAGTAAAGAACATAAACGTAATTTCATAGCGACTACATTCTTTTCTCACGTGGCCTCTACTGAAGATTGGGGGTGGCTAGAGGTCGCTTCTGCTGCTTGGACAGTCATTTATTATAATACAGTGTGAGATAACCCTCTAGTGTGAAAAATAAAATAAAATAAAATATCCATTTGACAGTAACACTTTTTATATAATAACCTTTTTTAAAAATAAACATACGTTTTTCACAAAGCACTTAAAAATTGTAAGTCTTTTTTTGTCTATATTAAATAAAATGTGCAGATTCTTCTTCAATAGCTCGACAGCCCTGGGTGGGCCCTGGCATTCTCCAGAAGTTTTCTCCAGGCATCTATACTTTCGTGGCAACTGCTTTCCAGTTTTTGACCATTAAAATATTTAGGACTTTTTTTACACAGTCAATACATCTTAACGGGGCTCCGCCCCGAGGTTTAGTTCCCATAGGCTTTGCCAGAAAGATTTTCGTGCAGCAATGATCTTCATTCATTCTAGCCAAATGACCAACCCATTTAAGTCTCTGTAATTCGACGAATTTTACAATATCAGATTATTTGTAAATTTTGTAGAGTTCTAAGTTAGATATCCTTCTCCATAATCCATTCACTTGGATCCCTCCAAGAATGCACACAGTGTGCACACACCTTTCTCTTGAAAATTCTCAAAGCTTTCTCATCACATAAAGTCAATCCCCAAGTCTCTGATGCATAAGTCAGGACAGATCATATATAAGACTTTTGTAAAGAAGCAATTTAGTTCTTAATTTGAGAAAACTGGATTTTAAAACTCTTCAAGGCATAAAAACATCTATTTGTAGCAATGATTCTTTTATAAATTTCTGGGGCCAATTGTGCAGATTAAGGTCTTTAAATTTGACATGCGCATTTATGCTTTTAAAATAAAAATTCTTTTCTATTTCAATGGATCATAAAAAAGATATAACTGTTGACATTGAAAAATCTCACTTCGCATTTATTTTTTTCACTTGTGAAGTACTTTTTACAAACAAAAATATGTGAATGAAAGGACAAATTCTTCTTAAATGATGATTGCGTTATTTACAAACTCTTGAGCCATTTATAAAAAAGAAACATCGATTTTTTTTGCTGGATTAAAGGCAATGAAAAGAAAATATCTACTTTAATTAAATACAAACATAAACAAACGGAATTTTTTTTATTTCCTTGTTGCTCTAGTTGGAGGTATTCTTATTCAGAAGTAGGAATTTCTTCTGTTCGAATGTTGTAGAATTTCTTTAGATTTAAATTTGCAGTTTCTTTCTTCCTTTTTGGGGGGGGGGGTGCAAAATAGTGGGTGTTACTTGATTAAATTTGCGTGGAACACAAATGAGCTTTATATGAATGTAATTTAAGAATAAAGCATGCCTTTTTAGAGATAAATAACATTTTTAAAATGAGTATAAAATGAATAATTTTGGATGATAGTATCAAAACCAGTGGAGAACACAAAGTAGGATGGGGGGGGGTCACCGGGTGCGTCCCCCATAGTCCTTCATTTTTTTTTTCGGTTGATTTTAATCCTATGTGTATAGCCCTCAAAGTTTAATTAAGTATTTGGAATAAAAATTTAATTTTATTAATCAATGCTGATTATTTATTCAATAATTAATTTTTTTTGCTGTTTTTTGCTCCCGAAAATGAACAAAGTCAAAAGAATATGTTGGGTGGAGTATTGGAACATGATTACGAGAATGGTGAAATTTCGACCCTGGAGCAACAAAAAGCACAATTACTCTTCTCCTTTATTCTTCAAAAAGAAAATATTGGGAAGGGAATTATAACGTTAAGATAAAATTTGTCGTTTCTAATTTCCGATGTAAAAACAATTTCATCTGTTAAAGTATGATATAAAACAATTTGATGCAGGTTAACCCCCTTAAGTGGTCAATTTTTTTGCCCAAAATGTTCCCAAAAAAAAGGCGCTTTTTTATAACATACAAATAAGCATAATACGTATCAGAATGCAATGGAAGAATTTTATTTTAATTTTCAATTTTAAAGTTTTTATACTATTTTTTATTTTATAGTTATAGAACATAAAAAAAACCTAAATGTTTGCTTTTTATCAGTATATCCTGCCCGCTATGAAGAAAATTCATATATTTTTACAGAAAGGGATAATATCGGCTTTTTTTGTATTATCTTTCCATTTCCAGTTCTTTTCAAGCAACAAATGGCGCAATGCCTTTCCAATCCTTGTTCTTTATCGAATATTTCAAGGATCTAAATTATGCCTACAATGCAAAATTGCCGCCTTCACCACAAAGGAAATCCCGGATTAGAAGTATTTCAGTACCATGACTAGCTGTATCTCTTACAAACACAAAAAAAGCACTAATAATCTCACTATAGAATTAATAACACATGCAAATCAAAGATAGAAAGAAGAAAATATTATTGCCTGTACGTACAAGCAAGTGGGTTGTGACCAGGTTTCGGTTGCCCGTACGGTGCATGGGCAAACCAGTTAAGGGTAAAACTGATCTTAATGGTACATCAAAAGACAATTGGCGTGGTTTGCTATTTTTTTGATGCACTAATAATCTCACTATAAGAATTAATAACACATGCAAATCAAAGATAGAAAGAAGAAAATATTAGTGCCCATACATACAGGCAAACGGGTTGTGGCCAGGTTTCGGTAGCCCGTACGGTGCATGGGCAAACCAGTTAAGGGGTAAAACTGATCTTAATGGTACATCAAAAGACAATTTGGCGTGGTTTGCTATTGATGCACTAATAATTTCACTATAAGGATTGATAACACATGCAAATCAAAGATAGAAAGAAGAAAATATTAGTGCCCGTACGTACAGGCAAACGGGTTGTGGCCAGGTTTCGGTAGCCCGTACGGTGCATGGGCAAACCAGTTAAGGGGTAAAACTGATCTTAATGGTACATCAAAAGACAATTTAGTATATTTTGCTATTGTTGGTTGTCAGTTATAAAGCAAAAAAATATAGTGAAATAACATATTTCTCTACCTTCAGAGTAGCTTACAATAAGGGAACGTGAAGCTGCAAAATCTTCTGCTGACAAATTTCAAATTATTTATTAACGTAATTCCAGAGGATGAAATCGGATGTTCGTTGAAAATATCAAAATAAAAAAATAGAGAAGACAGGAAAGCATATGTAAACAGCACTGTCCGATTATTCACCCATAGACCATACCAATCCTTAGCAGCCACCAATAGTTTCAGATATTTTGGAACTCTTTTATCGTTTTGGTACTTACGTATTATCACAACCTATTGGCAACATAAAGTGAAATGTAGCACCTGGTTGTAGATTCAGTGCGTACGATACATCAGAAATCGAGGTTTCCAACTTGGCGAGTTATTAATAGATTTGGCGATTGCTGCAATAATAGGTAAGTACCATCGTTTTATAACCAGGTTTCGTTAGAGTATATTGGGCAAAAAATATAACCTGCCTTTGGGTAACATGCCTTCAATATTTGTAGTTTTATACTACATTAGCTTAGTAGAAGACTTGGATTATAGTTACGAGTAAAACGTTGCGGTAGTACTTCTAAAGCTGACTTTAAGAGAATAAATTTCGTACCTATGTACGAAATATTTTGCGTGTTTAAAATAGTAATGGGATTTTCATGGAACTTTCTTTTATAAAAGTTAGATAAAAAAATAACCAGAGATATTTGACAAGAGAGAGATATATATCATAGTTGATCTAGCTTACTGCTAATAGAACTTGAAACACACACTTTTTTAATTAGAAAAATAGTGGATATGGATAACTTACTTCGATTTCTCTATTTTAGACACACACACATGGGCATAATTAAATATACTACCCATTTTTGGTTGAATCAGTTCACCTTCTATTACGTAGACTATATTTTGCTATTCTTTTCCTATATGTTTGTGTTCTCAAATTTTTTAAAACTTTATATGTTAATTTTTTAAAAAAATTATTGTATTGAAACGTTTTAAAATTTAAAACATACAATATAATTGGTAAATGCATGTGTTGATAATGTTAACACTATTTTTTCTATCTGAAACTTATTCTCATTGATTGTTAAACTTTAGGTAATAATAAGTTAAAAAGGTAATGTAAAAATTTTAAGGCCCATCCAGATTCTCAACATTTTTGTTTATATTAAAAAACAAATTCCTTCTCTTGTTTGACTAAATGAAGAGCATCAGCTTTTCCAATATTGCGTGGAGTTTCAAATATCATCATTACACATAAAACTACACACATCTAACATTACCTCATATTGCCCTCTCCTTTATTATTTATTATACCTTAAAAAAGACCAATCCCCAAATCATGATTGGTTACTAATATCCAAATGCTTCTAAAGCCCTCCAACCACATAATAAAATCGTCTCCCCACGAAATTATCTTGAAACGAAAATTACTCGCATCAGTTCTATTCGAAATAAAATAACCCGAATTGATTCAAAAGGTCGTAACTTTTTTTGCCTTCTCTGTGGAGACAGCGTTTCCATTAAAGTTGACAATGATGCCTTTTATCTTCTCAGAGAATCACCTCCGGTGCTTTTGGTACACACACAAGGGCTGATGGCTGTTTCTAAAGTCAGTGCGCAAAGAGGGAATATTGATTGTGGAACTCATCGTCTTCGGCTATTCAGCGAAGATATTGATTATCCAGCTGCCAGCTGAGGAGATCGGTATGGTTCGTGATTTGTCTGTCTCTAGATACTGCAGCAATAGGGCTGGTTTGTGTGAGCACGCTCATCTCAATAAAAAAGAGACAGAGATCACGAAAAAAAGGGAGGCTTGTTCACTATAAATGAGATTGGATTAATCTCTGAAATATTTATGACTCGTTTCCTTTTTGGTTCTGCACATGCAAACGTTATTTGACAGAGAGAAATGCAACTCTGGTAATGTTATAAGAATAAGATTGCATTGAATAAGCCACATGCTGTATATTCTGGTGCATAATGCATACTTTTAATACAACAAATAGGATCAAAAGTTAAGGATGTACTTTATACGCTGGGTATTAAAATGATACCTTTTTGAACATGAAAATAGTTAGATTTTGTCTACATGTATGTAAATACTGTTTATTTAAAAGAAATGACATGCCTTATGAATTTTCATTATAGGATAACATGAAAAGGTCAGCATGTTCGTCTTCCTCTATATCTTCAGGTACAACATCGAGTTTTTTTTTCCATCCCTTCACCATCACTGTTACTTTGATCCATAAATAAATAATCATCTTCCCTTTCTTCTAAACTGTTAAGAGATACTATATTTTTAAATGACTTTTGAATTACGTGAGGTTTAATTCTATTCCATGATTTTATTCTCCATTCGCATACACTTTCCGAACTAGCATGACGCATTGGCCTCCTAACATTCGCATATTCCGCTGTCATTTTAAATTTGACTTTAATGGTTTATTGATATACACATCTAAATTCTGAATTAACGGTGATCATCCGCCTGGAATTACTGCCAAGTCTGCGTTGCACTATACCAGCAATTTCTTCATATTATACGTTAAATGGGATTTAAACATGTCTCTAACTAAAACACTTTCTAGATCAGCGGTTCCTAAACTTTGTCTCATAGACCTCTTGCCATGTTTTTCGGTTTTGTGTAGATCCTTACTTACCTAATATCGATTAATTTTTGCAAATTTATCAACTTAAATGGGTTTTTGACAGCTGGTATAGAACTACTTACTTAAAAGTTTTATGTTTCTAACTGTAGTTAAGTAGAGTGTTTTAAACTTAAGAAACACATGGGAATTAATTACATTAAAATTTAATTAATATATGCAATAATTGTTACATAAAATAAATGAGCAACAAACAAAGGTTTTTAATTGGTGGGATGAATCTGTTGTATCAATAACAAATTTTCAACATTTGGCTTTAATTTTTTCAGGTTTAACCTTAAATCCTCTCGGTTAGTAGTCTCCAATCTTTCTTTTTCCTTTTTGTTTTTATTTTGGAAATTGGCAAGTACGCTGAAACTACTCCTCTCTGCCGAAAAGCGGTTAAAAACTTTCTTGAGATGTTCCATAATTCGGGATAAATAACAGGTATATCTTTTTAAAGCCAAAACTGCTGATATTCGTTTCTAAACTTTACTTTAAGATTTTCGTTAGGGCTATAATAATCAGTTCCTTTTGTAATCATTTTTTTAAATGTGACAACATGAATTCATTACCTGCTGTGATAAAACCATAGTCAAAGTATTCTCAAACCTAGTTTCAAAACCGGAATAAAGAGCCTTTAAATGTTGAACGGGCATTTAAATTTTGAGCATAAGTTAAAACGTCATTTTTCTGGCAAAATTATCTGTGGCAAATTGAAAAACTGTTAAAATTCGCGATGTCCAGTTTTATATTCCTTTAGCTTGATTCTGGCAAGAAACACTGAAATTATGGCCCCTTTTTTATACATTTATGCTGTCGACTTGTAACAGCAAATTAACCCCAGTAAATTTAGTAAATAAAGCTGTTGAATAGGTAATTTTGGTTTACACTTGATAAAATTTTCTTTTAAAATTAAAGTCATGATCTGATTTAGGCTATCGTAGATCCCTATTTATACCTCATGCACCCCAAAATTATTTTTTCGCTGACGTGGACCCCTTGCAGATCATCATAGACCCCTGGGGGTCCATATAGACCACTTTGAGAATCACTGCTCTAGATTCTTAAAAATACGAGAACGTTTTCGCCAAACAGTACTTACCCACAATTGAAACGAGCCTAATTCCCTTCTACCCTGCGACCCAGCATGTCACAGGGTAGAAGGAAATGAAAGGAATTAAAGGATCATTCAACATGATAAATTCCAATTATTTTATTTATCACTATAATCGACTCAAACACAAATAACACTATCAATAGGATAATTCAGTCAAGCAACAGAGGGAAGAGACGAGAGTCGTGATTGGGGAGAATACATTAAATAACTTCTTTATATTAAAGGTTCTTCCTCAATATTACTTTACACAGCAGATATGTACTTAATGTCCGCTTAGCGACTTTAACACTTTAAATATCAACGTAATATGAAGTTGACAGTACCTGACTTTAGGCAGTCTTCTAATCGGAATTAACTTTCTCTTCCTGGCTATAATCTTTTACAAGGTAATCTTTACCTTGAATCTTTCTTGTCACCTGTAGTTAACTAAATTTCTAACTTTCTAACTTTTCATTCACTCTTCTCTTCACTTCTAATTCATTCACTTGATAACTTGCGAACTAGGAATATATATAATAAACTTAATTTGCATACCACGTTTCCTTCTTTAGGAGAAGATTGGTAATTTTTGCTGGCCCAAAAGAAGAGGACTGTTAATAGAAGGTCGCGTATAGAGCCGTTACACAATTGTATACCGTTTATGTCCATCCATTCTTCTCGTGCACATGAATAAACACTTTTCAGGAAATTGGATTTCGACATCTGTTTTCTTTTTTAAAAATAAACATGGGTTTTAATTTTTTTTTTTGTTTGTCCAGTAAACAGAAGAGCATTAAGATGAAGCGATAAATTTCAAAAGACCTGCTGTTTTTATGTGTACCGTTTTTTCTCAAAATATAAGAGCATTGTACATGTATATTTTAGGTTTCTTCGTAAAAACAGGATGCGTGTTATACGGTAAATATTCCTAAAAACTTTAAAAAATTCATTTGGAAAATATAGGAGCGTGTTGTAAGCCGGATTATGCAGTAATATAAAATATAAGAATGAGTATTATATGCCTGTGGAATAGAGTAGCTAATAATCCTGATTAATATCTTTCAGAAGATAAAAGTTTTAGAGTTAGAGACATGATCTCGACAAAGATTGCGTGCAAAATATAGAGGATTCAGGTAGGATCGGCTTAAGAAAAGCTAGGCAAAGTTCCAGTGTAATGTCCGTTCTGGAAATGTTGAACAGAAGTTGTTGAATCCTGCTTTTCCCAAGAGTTTTGGTAATGTATGCGTAAAATTTATTCCTTATGATAAAGGTTACATTCAACGCTGCAAAAAAAATAATTTAAAACTCAGATTTTTCTTTAACTATTACAGTTAATATACAAAATTCCAAATGTTGCTGTTTTGTATGCAAGTTAGAGATAACGAAAAGTAAGTCATTTTTTTTTTAAAAAAAATACATTTGCTATTCATTTTAAAACTGAAATATTGTAAGATAACATATTTCTTATACCTCCAAATACATATCAAACGTTATAAACGAGCAATTCAATTCATATGAAGCAAATACAAAAACTTTTAGTAGCATTTATCTGTTTCTTTATAAGCTTCAAAACGCGATCATTATTGACGGATATACACGGATTTTGAAAGATGGTATTATAGGTACTCAATGTCACATTTTAAAGAGTCTCCTATATTGTTTTATATATGTGTGTATATTGCAATAGTACAGAAATGCATCTTACTTAGATTCCGTAAATATTCAGATTTCATTCAAGCACACCCGAAGGTTTTTTCGTCTTTGACAGGGACGTCTTGAGACTCTTTGAGGCCTTGGGCATAGAGAAGATTTTTCGCAGCTCTGGGGCCCTATGCAAAATTAGGCCCTACCCGAGATCTTTAAAAGCAGACAGTATACAGCATTCAATGTCAAATGCTCGTTTAAACGGTAATTTGAAACAAATAAATGTCCACGACCCACAATCTCAAAAACTTAGGCACAAACCGGCTCGACTGATGGCCGCATTTCGACTAAATGAGTTGAATGATTGTTTATGGTATTAGGCATAGGCTTAGACAGGGGCAACGATCATTGCATAATAATACAGTCTTACCACTTTTGCCAGTTGACATGCAGTTGGAAATTCCCTGTTTTTTGGAGAATATGTGTACGGGAATAATATTTAACAATTTAAATTATCCGGATCATGATCTTATTAAAACAAAGTCGAGAACTATACATAGGCCCCATCAAGGGTGAAATCCTGGTCCCTGGCCCAGCTGGCCCATGCCTTAGGACGTCCCTGGTCTTTGATTTTATATGCTTTAAATCACAGTCTTTGGTTTTACTTGAAGAATTGAATTTAAACCAAATCATGTATAAAAAACTTTATTTGCATACGCCTTCGAATTAAATGGGATAAATAATTCTCAGACATCTTAAAATAGTCATTGAAAGTCATCTTTTATGATGGAAAAACCAGTTTCACTTTTCCTTTCATAGAAATAGCAACTCAACCAAGAGTTTCCAAAATTCCTCTCATTTCGGTTTCTTTTCTTAGATCTCGCTTATAATGTCTATTCCCATTTCGAACCGTTAAGTTTCTACTTTTTTTCATCATTCATTAAGAAAGCAAAATAAGAAATTTACTTAAAGTTAAAATGAAAAAGAAATTATTGAAAATTTTAAACATGTAAGCCTTTTTTAATCTTGTCCAATGCATAATCAAGCAAATTATATTTGACACCGTTTGTTCTTTAAGACAACATGAGAACACGCCTTTTTCTTTTCAGACTTTTATAAAACTTGCTTCTCAAAACACTTGTCGAACATTTTCGAACCAACCTTATTTCTTAAAATATAAAGAAAGCTGACGGCTTGTTTCAGTTGTATTGAAAGCTTTTCGACCTTTTATCCCGTTGGAATAATGTTGATCGACAGCCAGATCCCTTTTTGTATAATATTTATCAGCATTTTAAGAAAGCGAATAGAGTATTGTTGAAACTCGCACATAGTTTTCTTTCATTTTCGAAGTACACTTTTTTCCGCATCAGGCAGTTTCTTATGCAGAAAAGATCTTAAATTTACGTAAAACGATTTGAATCTACGACAGGATAGAAACAACACTGACCACTAATTCACGACTAAAACTGATTGCATTTTTAAAATGGTTACTAATATTAAGAAGATCTAAATTATCTAAAAACTATATTTATATAAATCAAAAATAGGATATATATGCTGCTTTAAATACAGTTCATAACTAATGTTCCTTGGGAGTTAAAATTTAGTTTTTATATTGTATTTAATTGGAGCATTTGGCAAAACTATAGCTATGCTATATAAGGCATAGGTTCTCAACGTGGGCGTTTGAGGCTTTCAGAAGGGCAGTAAAAAAACCAGAGAAAATTAGGGGGCGTTGAGATGGCAGGAGGGGCTCGGGCAGATTAACCCAAAAAGACTAAAAAACACGCTGATTATGAGCTAACAAAAGTAAACTTACTACTGTTAACCTTATGTTGATTGTATGTATTTAAATCATTTCTATATCACATGTACGAAAATTCACATATTTTGGTAGTTCGGGAAGTGGATGAAAAACTTAAAGCTTACATTACATTGAGATCTACATTAAATTGAATGATATAGTGCATTTTAATTTCTGTAGTACACGTGCTGTTTTGTCTGAGACAGTAGGAAACATGTTTCGTCCACTGCATTCATTACGTATGTTATCCAAGAAACATAATTAAATATGTTAACCAGGACTTAACGTGATTCTTTAAAGGCTGAAACTGTCAATTTATATTTATTTTGAAAGCTATAGTTTATTATGAATTACTTCGTTTCATCCAAACCTCTGCCTGTCTTTATAAAAGGTAAGCTAAAATTTTTATTCCACTCTTTTAAATGAAGAAGAAATTCAGTAGCGTTTCAATTCCAACAATATCCTACTATGACTAAAATATATTAAAATTACACATTTAAATATATTTGTGGCAATAGATATTTCAGATTCGCAAGTAAAAAAATTGGTGTTTAGAAAACAAACGAAATTAAAAAATATATTCTTTTAGTAGTAGGATATTTTTTAAAACTTAACTCTTGTTTTCGCCATGTATTATGTAAGCTCTTATTTCTCTAGAGTGGTGGAGGGCGGTATCGAAATATTCAGTAGAAAAGGGGGCGGTGTCGAACTATTTTCTAGAAAAGGGGACGCCAGTTCAAAAAAGTTTGGGAACCTATGCTATAAGGGTTGAGATCTTCTCTCAACCCCGCCTAAAGCTGTGGGAGGATGGGAAGGAAGACTCGCCATATTACTTTTCAAACTATTTACTAAGCACACTAATTATCAACAGACAGAATACTATAAATTCAACTAGAAGTGATGTTCAAAATCTGAGCAATAGGAGATTAAACAACGAGGGGCGCGAATAATGAGAAGGTTTCTTAAGAATCAATCCTCCTTTATTAGAATCAATCCACAGCCCTAAATATCTGAGCTATAATTTAACTATCGTGACCAATCGTCACTTTAATTCTTTCCGCTGTCTAATCTCTGAAACGTACTAATAATAGAACAATACCTGATCGGTGGCAATCTATCCTCCTCCTTCTCGGATTCTCTATATTTCAAAATATCTAGCATGAAAAACTAGACTATATATATTCAACCTAATCTGTATAATCACGGTTGCTTCTTCAGAGCGTTCGTTGCGAATAAATTTGAATTGATAGCCCAAAGATTTCCCAAGAGGATAAAAGGAAGGCCGTGGATAAATCCGTCAAAGTGCTACAGAAAGATCAATTGAATTAAATACACTTAGATATATAAATGTGGAGGGAAATTATCAAAATTCTAGCGGATGTTCTTTAGGGAAATCCTGATTATAATTTTTTTTGACGAGTCCCCGATCAAAATACAAATTTCTTAGGTAGCATCAACATACAATGATAACGAAATACTATTTTCAGATTTTTATGCTTCCTTCAAATATGCTGAAAACTTAAGGTTGTTTTTAAAATGTTTGGAATAACAGATAATTAACTATTTAACCACATACAGAGTTGCAAAGTTGTTAAATTTTTATAACAGAGTTCAAAATTAACCAGTTCCCAGTTTTACCCGAACACCGCTCGGGTACTTGTAAATGGTATTTTCCTGATTCGCCCGAACAGCTCTTGGGCAACATTTTTTCTACCTTAATCCACAGATTTGCCCGTATCTTTTGCTCGTTTGGTGTGCAATGTTTTTAACAGATGTTTCTAGTAATCGTGTAAAGTTAGGATTACAAAAAAAATGTCTTAACAGTTTGCAAGGTTAGAGTTTACTGCATTCTTTTAGACTAGTTAAGACGGGAATTTTCTTTTCACTAGATTGGTGTACCATTGCACTCTCACTACGAACACTATTTCTTTTAAATTTGGAGCTTAAAATATCAGAAAAATGAGTGGTTATGAGAGGCTCATAGCAGAAAATAATTCTGATTTTGACTCGTATAGTGAATCTGAAATTCCTGTAAATGATTCTGGAAGTAATGCATGTTTGTTATCAGACTTCTCGAGTGATGAGGAAACAGAAAGTTCAGATGACCTTACTCAAGTTTTGAACTTTATTGAACTTGATATTAGTAATCCTTCTTTATCTCTGCCACGCTTTCCTTTCACTGCAAATCCAGCAGTTCATTTGAACATCGATTTAGGCAATATGGAACTCTACAATTTCTTGATATTTTCTTTGGTGATAACCTCCTTGATTTGATAGTTTCTACAGTAAATAAATAAGCAGATCGGATTATTCGAAATAGCAATTTACGAAAGAGCAAAAAAATGGGAACCAACATCTAAAGATGAAATTTAAGTTTTTCTCGCTTTGAATATATTACAAGGAATTGTGCAAAAGTCTGATGTGGAGCAATATTGTAGTAAGAGGCATTCAACAGCACAATTCCATTTTTTCCAAAAATTATGTCTTACCGACACTTTTACTGACGCACCGGTATTTACATTTTTCAGAAGATGTGAAATTTGACGCAAAAACACATGAGTGCGCAAAATTGCATAAGCTGTGGGCGGTAATCAAACATTTGAATCCTCGTTACCGAGAAATTATTACACTCGAAAAAGATGGGACAATAGATGAATGCTTGATGTTGTTCAAGGAAGATTGCACTGGAAACGCATGTACCTTTAAAAAGGTCACGATTCGGGATAAAAAGTTTTGTTTTATGTAAATAAAAGTCCAGTTATGTATGTCAATTAATAAAAAAAAACACAGGAAAAGGTACTCTTTCCAATGGCGTTTACCAGTATTTGTGCAAGTCTTCTCAAGTAGTGATGATTCTTATGCAGCAACTGTTGAATAAAGGATATTGCTTAACAACATATAATCATTGCACTTCACCAGAACTTGCAGATATACTTCTGAATTATCATACAGATATGTGTGGAACACTGAAACTTAACAAAAAAGATGTTTTAAAAGAGTTGCAGTCAAAAAAATTAAAAAAGGACAAATATGTACATACCAAAGAAGGAAAGTATGCATCATCAAATGGATGGATAAAAAAGTCGTATCTCTGTTATCAAATATACATAACCCTGTGATGATTGAAGTGCCGTCTTACAAGGATGAGGTCAGACTTAAACCACAGGTAGCAATGGAGTACAATAACACAATGGGAGGTGCAGATAGAATGAATCAGCATCTCACAAATTTACCAATAACGAAAAAGAAAGGCAAGAAATAATGCAAAAAATATTCTTTCACCTTTTAGATACATCATTGTGAAATGCTTTCGTTTTATATCAGAAATTGGGAGGAAAATTATCTCATTTAAATTTCAGGCTTGATATTATAGATCGCCTTATTGAAAGACATGGGGCGGTAAATCTGAAAATAGGACGACCAGGAATTTTGCCCAATCCTTTACGATTGATTGAAAGATACTTTTTAGTAGTGATTCCTCCCTTTGACAAAAACTGAGACGAACTAGGCAATGTTTTGTGTGTTGTTCGAAAAGAAACGATTTTTGAAAACGAGTGAGAAAAGAAACACGATATTTTTGTCCCGATTGCGATGTTGAACAATGTGTGTGCTTATCTCCCTGTTTTAAAATATACCACACAAAAACTGAATTTTAAGAGAATAATTAACTGCAAGTACATTTTTATCTTTTTAATTATAATAATCATTTTTGTAAAGTGTTCTTTTCAGTTCCCTTATTTCTTTGGAAAAAAGCCAACTTTACGGAAAAATATGTTTTTTAATGAAAATAAAAATAAGCATAATTCTTTAAATCTAATATTTATAACATGTTTAGCTGCTGATTTGAGTTTATATAATTGATCTCATCTATAAAATGTTTATAAAAAATATACTTATTTCTTTTTACTAATATAACAGAAAAAAGAAACTTCTAAGTGATCAATCCCAGAAATGTCCCTTTCAAAAAAAGCTTTTTCCAATTTATTCATTAATTTTTCCCAAAATCATTATAGTACAACACAAACACCAAACAAACATGCTACGCAATCTTCAAAACACATACTAAATCAAAATTGTTTGTTTACTGGAGCTCATATTGTGTGTGGGGGGGGGGGGAATGTAACAGTGGATGCAATTTAACCATTATTTACCTTTTGTTGATATTCAATTGCAAGATATAATGGCTTTCTAACATAATTTTAACTAAAACTGATATCTTTAAAATTACGATACATTGTCTCTGTAATAACGGAAATTCAAAAACCCATGTATCTTCAATTGCACATAGCACAACTTTTCATCTTTTTAAACTCAACATAACTTTTAATAACAACAAATTGAGATATTATTAGAAAATCAATATAAAATAGAACAGAACGTATACTAAAGATTCCTGAAGCATCGATTGAAATTAATATTCATTTACTTTTTTTCGAGACCTAACGAATCTCGAATAAGAATGTTCATACAGACAGAAAAACAACTAATCAAAAAAAAAATAAAAAAAAAAAAAAAAAAAAAAAAAAAAAAAAAAAAAAAAAAAAACAAAAAAAAAAAAAAATTAACGAATCAACGAACTAAGAATGTCTCATACAGAAAAACCGACACTGATCAAACAAACAAGATTTGCTCTTATGCAATCAAAAAATGAAACTAATTTTTTTATTGAGATGTGGATTCATTTCGAAGCACTTTTTATCTGCTTTATTTCATGCGACCAAAGAAGTCTTGTTTGTACTGATTATTTTCAAAACTGAATCAAGGAAAATATCGGTAATTCTTAGTGCAAAGGAAATGCGTTCATTTTTTTAAAATGATTATTCGCAATGTTTACTAACATAAAAATAATTCCATAACAAATTTTCGAGAAATTATGAATTAGATTAGTAAATATTTGTAAAAGTCAAACATCTTAATCTTTCTGGACATTTATGTTTCAGTCTGAGCCGGTATTTGACAGATATAACGATTCTTAATTGATAAATATATGTAATTGAAAAGTATAAAAATAATATTCTAAATTTTACTTAATTATTCCATACACTAGCTGGAATGCAAAAATTTTCATTGTGTGATGCGTTTGATTTACGTTTGATGCCAACATCAATAATAATTATTATTATTCTTTATAATGCATGAAATATTTAATTTGGAATGATGAACTCATTAAAAGCGAGTTCTTTCTCTTTTACATTTTATAATACTCACATTTATCCGAATTCATATATCTTTCAATTTCTTGTCAAATCAATGGTTTTTCTTTTCACGGTTGCTGCCTATTTCTTTGAATCAATTTTTTTCCTTAGCGACGAATTCCCTTCAATTTTTCACGTTCTTCAAAAGTCACTTTTCTGCGAGATATGTTAAGTATTGTTCTCAATATTCCTTGAACTTCTTTACAAATCACAGCATCAATTTTATCCAACATATTTATTATTACATAACAGTATTGCAACAAGGTTAAAATCAGACAATCGCGTTTACAAACTCCAACATAACTGTTTAAAGACTAATATGTAAGATTTTAAAACAAAAATAACGATTCGTTTTTCTGTCGACAAGAATAAAAAGGTATTACTGAAGTCCGTCCATCAAAGAAAGAAAATGAGAACGAAAAAAAAATGACGCAGATCGTTAGATGAAGTTAAATACATTCCTCTCCAGTATTTCTGAAATAATGGGTTGGAGGGAAAGTTCTGTCGTATTTTAAAGAAAATATTTGAGTTCGTTTATAAAAATACGTGTTTAATATTAATCAATTATATATGCACCGTTATTTGTTACAACCTATTGCCATCTTTCAGGTAACTTGTGAATTCCTGTTTTGTAGAAGTTTTCGTCCTTGAAGTTAAAATAATCAACAACTGCCTTAGAAACACTTTCAAAAGACTTGAATTTTTTTCCCGTTAGATAATTTTGCAGAGATCTGAACAGGTAATAATCAGATGGTGCAATGTCAGGTGAATGCGGTGGGTGACTAAGGACTTCCCATCCTAACGCATTCAGTTTTTGTTGAGCCACCATTGCAGTATGCGGTCGAGCATTATCGTGGTGGAACACTATTCCTTTTCTACACGCTAATGCAGGCCTTTTTTCTTTGATAGCTGCATTCAATTTATCCAGCTGATTGCAGTACAGATCCGCGTTATTGGTTTTTCCTGCTTCAGCAACTCGTAGTACACTGGACCTTTCCTGTCCCACCACAAACAAAGCAGTACTTTTCGTCGATGGATACTTGGTTTTGGAACTGTTGCTGATGATGTTCCTGGTTTGCAGCAAGATTTTCTTTCTTAAGATTCTCGTAAAGAATCCACTTTTCATCTCCAGTAACCAGCTTGTCCAAAAACGGCTCCACATTGTGTCTAATCAGATGTGATGAACACATTCTTACACGATCAGACAAATTATTTTCCGTTAATTCATGTGGAACCCAAACACTTTGCCTTAACACAAACCCAAGAGATTTAATGTGATCACCAACAGTTTTATGATGAATGCCAAACTCTTCTGCAATTTCTCGACTTGATAAATGTGGATTATTTTCCAACATGGATCGCAAAACATCATTATCGATCTTGGATAGTCGTCCAGATCGATCACTTTCTTAGAGGCTCAGATCCCCGGAACGAAATTTGCTAAACCATCTTTGACAAGTACGAACATTTACAATTTCTTTTCCAAATACTGCACATAAATTTTTACATGCAACCGATGCGTTGCTTCCTTTTTGGAATTCATACAAATGCACATTATCTACTGACATATTTTTTTCTTTAAATATCACAAGTAAATGATGAACGGTAAAAAAAAGACTCCTTTTATATTATACAGCAGCTAAAAAAACAGAAAAAATACAAATGACTCACTAGCCAGATGTTTTTTTTTATTTACAAGAGAAATCACCCGCCTATTTAAAATACGACAGAACTTTCCCTCCAACCCATTAAAATCTTTAAAGTATGTCTGGACTAAGCTTTCTTTTGCCCTTTTATCTTGGCAATATGCACCCATTGCAATTACAATAATAGGGAGTGCCTAGATTGGGAATATACTCGGAAAACAGAGAGGCCGCAGCGAAAAAATATTGACATGTGTGTTTTGAAATGATACTCTCGTAACAAAGAACGAGAATGCCTACTAAGTAAATTTGGACCACTACGAACAATGCATGAAGCAACATCCAGATACAGAGTCAATGAGAGTAGAACTGACGTCCTGAGTGATGGCTCTCCATTCCGTCAACCATATGCTACAGTTCCTCTTCAAAACGCGATGGTTTGAGTCCAAATCAAAGGCGTTAAATCGTTCTTCAGATAAGAAATTAAAGAAGCTTTTGTACATCTTTCAGAACACATTAATTGATGCGTGCAATGCACATTTAGACGTTATACTGCTGATTAAAGATATTGGACACCATTGGTTGAAAGGGTGTCTCTGGTCGCGGGCATACGATCATCCGATTAATCATCTAGTGATACTAACAAAAGAAAATGCTACTAAGTAAATTGGACACAAGGACGATACATGAAGCAACACCCAGATACAGAGTCAATGGGAGTAGAACTGAGTGATGGCTCTCCATTCCTTGTCAACCATATGCTACAGTTCCTCTTCAAAACACGATGGTTTGAGGCCATGTCAAAGGCATTAAATCGTTCTTTTGATGAGAAATCAAAGAAGCTTTCGTACATTTTCCAGAAAACATTGGTTGATACCTGCAATGCTCATTTGGACATTATACTGCTGATTAAAGGCATTGGACACCACTGAAGGAAGGGGTGTCTCTGGTCGCGGGCATACGATCCGCGTATCCTGAGCCATCGTGTGTGATGGCACCCTCCTTGTTCTAGTTTGACACCATTACAAACAGAATCATCTGTGCTTTGTGGGAAGTCTTCTTGACGGACGCTATGAGTGCAGGCCACTAGTGACAAATCGACAGATAATAATTCTGGTCGATATAGGAACACCGGTTGTGGCCATGTCATTTAATTCCTGTGTTGTTCCGTTATTCACGTTGTTTTACCCCAGAATGATTGCTAACGTCAATGACAATCTCAACAGACGCTATAAATGCATGTCTCCTGAAAGTAGTCGACGAGTAATAGATCGGGTCGTAATCATCACCATCTACACTGGTGTCCAAAAGTTAAGCATAATTGATAATTATGTGAATAAAGAAGGAACTGTAAATCAGAATGGCGGGAAACGTGATATGCGAGTGTAAAATGGTTATAAAATAAGGAAGCAAATCAAAAGAATGATAATAATTAATTTTATTATCCAAAGTAGCAGTTTGAAAGAAAACTGAGCATAGCAAGGATTCACACTTTAAAGAAAAAATGAAAGAAAACATTAAATAAAATAATGATGCTGCAGTTTAATAAGGCGTGTGGTCACCTCTGACAGCCAGGCACGCTGCACAGCGATTTTCCATACTTGCTATGAGATGAGGAAGGAGTTGTGGGCTCAAACGGTTCCCAGCTTCTTGGAGAGCACTCTTACGTTCTGTAATGGAGCTTGGTTTGTGCGAAAGGGCTGCAATTTGTCTCCCGAGCATATCCCATACATGCTCGATGGGATTTAAATCAGGGGAGTTCGCAGGCCACGACATGCGCTGGATGCTTTCCGTTTCAAGGAAGTCATCAATCAGCACCGCTCGGTGACATGGCGCATTATCATCCATGAATATGAAGTCAGGACCAACAGCACCTCGAAACAAGTGAACATAAGGCTCAAGAACTTCGTCTCTGTATCTTTGAGCAGTCACAGCCCCCGTGTCAAAGAAATGGAGGTCTGTGCGGCCGTCCATCATGATGCTTGTTGATACCATTACTCCCCTTGATGAAAAATGATGTCTTTCCGTTATGTTTCTTGGTTCAAAACGTGTTCCACGTTCTCTCCATATCGTTACCCGCCGAGAATCACTACTCAGACTAAACCGGGACTCGTCACTGAACATCACATTGGCCCACTCTCCCACACTCCAATATTGATATTTCAAACCCCAGCTCAAACAAGCGCGTTTATGCGCAGACTTGAGGGGAATGCAAACTGCTGGTATTCTGGCATACAGGCCAGCATGATTGAGTCTCTTGTAAACAGTTTGTCTCGAAATTCGTATTCCTGTGGCGACTGTGAGCGCCGAACCCAGTGCTCTGGTAGTACTGCCCCTCTGACGTCGCACACTTATTACCAAATATAGGTCTTGGCGAGGGGTTTTGACTCTTAGTTGACCTGATACTGGTTGTCGGGTAACATCTCCCGTTCTTTGAAACTTCTGCAACAGTCTTGAGATCACAGACTGGTCTACATTCAGAATTCGAGACACTTCGGTTTGTGATCGTGAGGATTCCAGCATTCCAACGATTCTTCCTTTCGTAAACATGTCCATTTGGCGTCTTTGTGCCATCATTCACCTTGTTTGATGGTTAACAACGTTCCTTCGCACAGCAGTTGCACGAAACTTGTCTGAACTGCCTATGTTGCGTGAATCGGTTTCTCCGTGTTCCGTCATGAGCTGGTGTTTCGCGCAGGACGTAGTCGACTGAAAAGTTTTGCATAAACCCAATGTTTCTTCTTCACCCAATTAATATCCGCAAGAAATTTGGAATAATTTTACGAATATTTACTCCGTTTTTTCGCATTTTACGATTTATGCTTAACTTTTGGACGCCAGTGTATAGCACGATAGCCCAGAATAGGTCAAGGCTTTCTGAATTAAATGTTTCCAACTACCTATACTGGCAGCCAGACTCATCTAACTTTTAGCTTTAAAGACTAAACAATAATCCTCGACTATCTCTTTATCTGTTCGTCGAAATCTATATTTTTTCTTCTTCAAGTGTTACATGGTGTAGCTGATTACAAGATTTCTTTTCGTGCATTATTGTCGTTCATACGGATAACATGTCCATTCCAATTGAGGTGGCTGATCAGGATGATACGGCAAAATTAAATGAGTCCTGCACTTGCTGTCGCCATTTTGCAGAAGTTTCTCGTGTAGTTTTCAAAACTTGTGGGGGAAGGCAACGATTCACACATGCTGGCATCATTCCAGGTGCTCCCGCGTCCTCTCAAAATTGCCACACTTCCTTATTCCATTTTTGCTATGCGGGTGTGCTCCGTAAGCGCGTTTAAGAGGGTATTAACAGATATTAACATATGGACCAACTTACTCTTTTCAGTTCAATCCCCATGCCCCTCGTAAAATCGTGTGTCTGCTGGAGATTTCTATGTTTGCGGCGGCATGTCATTCTCTGCTACTACGTATGTTCTCTTACACAAGGAAAAAAAACTTCAAAATCATTTCCCTGTCAGAAATAACTACATGAATATTGTCTATTCTTCAGTTATTTCCTTTAAATCTCCTACTCGACGTATCGTTCTTAATTACTCCTAAGAGCGCTTCGCATTTCACATCATTTACAAAATTTAGTGAGGTGCATAATTCTCTGTTATTCTTCATTCTTGATGTTGTATTGGCAGCTTTGAGGAATAGAACTTTAAATAAGCACAAAAGTAAAAAAAACCTTACTTTGAGGATAAAAATGAATCCACAGATAATACATAACATATGCTTGCATAGCCAAATTTAAAGAAACATAGCTCAGAAGCCAAAGAAGTGTAATTTCGATACAAGATTATATGATATATGGCTATATGAAGTAATAAGTGTGACGGGAATTAATTTTCGCACAAGATAATACTGAAGCTGTTTGGAGAACAACAATTAATATCAGATTGTCATTGTTAAGGTTATTTCAGGCTTTTTTTTATTTCTTTTATATTTAAAAATTTCACATCTTCAACATTCCAGTAGGAAAAAAAACAATCCTAAGAAAATATTTAATCCAATATAATAAAATAGGCAAATGAGATTTTTATAAACATAAATAATTATACCATAAATTGTTAATTTTCGAGATTATGTATATGAAATGGTACCGCAAGATATTCTATTTTATGACATTTTGTTGAAATAAATTCTTATTTCCACTGTCGTAATGTGATCCGCATAAAAGGTACTGAAAGGTACTCAATTAAAAAATATAAAGGGGGGAACAGCAATTGAGCTACAGGGTCTGTTGCCGAAAAAATTGCATTAATTAGATGTTGTTTCACTAATTTATTCATTACTTCCCACAAGAATTCGAAAAATTCATATCATACAGGAAAATAATACCGATTAATAAGCTCAATTTATGCATCGTTACAGACATCATACTTTTCCCTTTAAAATCTTTTCTTGTTTTAAATACAAGAACCTATTATGTTTGAAGCAGGAATTCTTTAATAAATAATATTTTTCAAAGAGTTAGTAGTAATTCCATAAATTAAATTTTCTATCGGAGAAATCAAAAACAATTTTTGCATGAAGCTCTTTGTAATCTTCGATGAAATATTTATGTTCACACAAAATACCTAAACTGAACGTTCTGTAGTTGTTGCTGTTGCTGCTAATCCCAGTAATGCTAGACAATCTCCATGAATTTAAAAAGTTCTAGAAATTCAAAAAACAGAAGAGGCCCTCACCCTTTTTAAAATCCAAACAAGGAACATTCTGTATTTCATTTAACTACTGTATTGAGTGATTTTTTAATTATATGAAAAATTAACACTATTACATATAAAATAATACACCTCCCTCATTAATATTAAGTCAATGTGATACAAATCATTGTCAACAATAATCAATGTCTGCGATGTAAAATAAATCAAGTGCAAAAATTAAATTGATTTTCGATGTATCATCAAAAGAAAGTTATAAATCTTTTAATAACTGCCTTAAATATCAACTAAGTCTTTAACTTAGTAAGACGTATTAAAATTTCACAAACACAAAATTGCATTTTGTAGTAATTTAGAGTAAAATTTGTTCCAGATGATGATGATTGCAGTTCTAAACTAAATTCATAGGTCATTGTTAGTTTAGGGATCATCTCGTCTATGCCAAAACTATAAAACTTTGATGAAAATTTATACATCCTCTTATCTGAGAAAATATATGGAAAATATTTAAAAGAATCTATATATACAATAATGAAATATGCCTTTCAGTAATGTGATAGAAGTATATTAAAAGAAATTCTAGAAAGCTTTTAAGTTTTCTAAGCAAACATGAAAATAAAGAAATATTGAAAGTCAATAATAATTTTCTTATTTAAAAGCATAACTCAAAAGCCAAATAAATATATTTTCTTTCTAACGATCAATAATGTAAAATTACACTACATTATCGTTTGACGAAATTTTTTTTAATGAATAAAAATGGCGTATGATATTTTTCTCTTATTTTTTTAGAGAATGATATTTTCTAAATTAAAATAACCAAAATAGAATGAAAAGCACAGTAAATTACTATATTTTTGTATCTTTAAGTCTGAAAAGTAATGAATGTTTCTTTTCAAAAAATCTCAGTTTGAGAACTCTGAAGAAAAAGATTTTGTTTGGCAAATCAAGCTCTCTCTACTTACTATTTTTTACCCTCGTACAAAGAAATTCTGGCAACGTTATAAATTCTATAATAGCAAAGTGTGCGTGCGTGATACCTTTTTCAGGGCAAATTGCACACTGCATTTTTTGAGGCAATTAATTTTTTTCAAAAATATGTGTATTATTAAATACATTTTTTGAAAGATGCCAGCTTGAATTTTCTTTGGGAATTTTAAATGGTAAAAAATAAAATTTCGCTTAAATAATTCCTAACATTTTCAATAATTTAATTATTCCTGCGCTGAAGCAAATAGTTTAGTTGCGTTCATTGAAATTAGCACATTCTTATAGAAGCATATTACATTATTGTAGCATAATTATTGATATATAAGCTTGAATTAACTTAACACTTTAAATATAAACTAAAAAAGCATTTGAAGCTAAGTGACAACAATAGACATGCTCTTAATTCTTTCAACCATTCACTCAGAATTTTTAGGGCTTTTCTTTAATATTAATTTGGATGGAACGAAACAAAAAATAAAAACTTTGTGCACCAACAATTATTAAAATAACTATTCTTGGAGCTTTGTTTCTGAAACTGAGTGAATTGTAAGAATCACCAATCACAATATTTAGGTCAAAAGCGACGGAATTTTCTATAATCTTGTTTAATCAGTGCTAATGCTTATTGATATATGTATAGCTGTTTACCTACATTACATAATACAAAAGTAGGGGTTGTTACCAGAATTGATTGAGGAAACTTCTTGAGATTAAAAGAAGATTTATGATATTTAAGAACAAATTATTCTAGTGACAGAAAGGAGCTTAACTTGTTTTACAAATATAGTTTGAGGATGAACATTTCTATCAGAAACATAAACATAATTTACGAGAATGACAGAATATATATATATCAATTTTTATTCATCAAATGTGGGGGGTAATTCAAAAGGGTCCAGGATTCAAAGGTAATTCCCCAGGATTCAAAATATTATCTTTTAAATCAGGGGTGGCCAACCCGTGGCACGGCGGAGTTGCAACTGCGGCACGCGAAAACTTAATAAAAAATTTGAAAAATTTGAAAAGATAATTATAAATAACAATTTTTTTACAATTTTATTAAAATGCTATTGTTTCGCAAAAAACTCTCAAAATTTATTTTAAATAAATTTAATTGAGATTCAGTAGAAATTTATCGTGTAGAGAATGCCCTGGCATTGTTGTGAGAGTTGGCTTTCCAAAGATTTTTCATTGGCGAGATTTCGGAATTTGTGGGAGCGTATTTTAAAATATCTGGAAAAAAACACTGGACTACCCAGTGACTACTCTCTATTCTAGAATGAACACAGGCTATGTGATTTAGCTTTTCTTACCATTATTAAGGGACATTAAAATAATTTAAATTTCAGATTACAGACAATAGATTGTATTTTTTCTACCCTAGTTGGTTAAATAATTTCTTTTGTGGACAAACCTTTGCTTTTTTTGTCTTGATTTTGGAGGGGAAAATTAACATATTTCACATTAAGGGGACATAGTACGATTCAATTGACAAAAATCGGTCAAAAAATCAAATCTAATTTTTTTAGCCTAAATTATTCTTTGTATATTTTTCTATAACCTCACAAAATTTTAAAGTTCTAAACTTAAAAAACGTGGAATTATGATAGCTTTTACGTTTGTTTTTATTCACATCCCTATTGCAAATCAAAACTTTAAACTTACTTAGAAAGATAAAATAACTAGTCTGTCTTCATTTAAAATACTAGGGCATTTTTTCTATTGTGCCTAATTCTTTGAATTTTTTTTTCACCTATTGCTTATAGTACATGTGACAAAACTTGGTATGCATTTTTGAATCAAAGTAATACTTATTTTTTAAAAAATAATTGAAAGAATTTGTACATTTTTTAAGGAATTTTCAATGTGCTTTCATAAAAAGAAGTATTGTACTAATACTAATCATGTTCTCCCAAAATCCATACCAAATTTTATTACACATAGTTTAATGTACTTGTAAATCAAATTTCATGCGTATACGTAAATTTTTGTAGGAGGAGTGGCGTTTTAAAATCACTTCACAAAAATTTTAAGTTTTTTCCTTAAAAAATTAAACGGCTAGCTTTTATGAAATTTTTAACACAAAACCTGTTTTACATAGTCTACACACATAGGAGGCAACCAAAAAAATTTTGAAAATCCCTAAATTAAAAATTTTTGCGTATATCGTACCATGTCCCTTGATGCAGGAATTATCTACCTAAGTTATAATGGTCCAAGCTGTGATAGATTTATAAATTTAATATCCATTTTTGCACGATTCTTTCAGTGCTAGGTTTGAGGATTTTCAAGATGATAAAAAAAATGCAGATCTTTTCACAAATCTTTTTTCAATTTCTCTGCAAAATGTAAATTATTACCCATTTGAAATTAAAATCGAAATTATTGTCTACAGTACCATACTACACTGAAAAGCAAATATAAGGAATTCCATTGAATTCTGAAATTTGCACTAACAAGCAAGTTTTTCAAATTTAGACGTTGGTAGTCAGATTTTTTTTTCAAATTTGGTAGTCAGATAATGTTATAGATTTGAATCAACATACGTTTGCGAACAAATGTTTTCTGTTATGAATATAACAAAATTAATCTATCGTTCAAAATTAACTGAACTGATTAACAATTAAATTTAAGTTTGTGCTTTGGTCTCATTTATTTTTTGTTTTTAAATTTCCATTACTTAGACTTGTGCTTCAAAAATGGGCTATTTGCGTAAAAGTTACATAATAAGCATATAAGTAACATTTTTTCACCTTTTCATTTGTTCGAAAAGTTGGAAATGGCACGCTTAATTATTTTTTATCTGAAAGTGGCACGCTTCCTGAAAAGGTTGGCAACCCCTGTTTTAAATGAAGTATCACATACAGATATATTTATAAATCTTGATCTTTATTGGTTACTTAGGGACTTTTAATGAGGGGCTTAGGGATCCAGGGATAAATCGAAAGATCTCGTGAATTCCAGGAATTTAAATGAGGGGAGATAAACAGCTCTTCGTCTTTCTTTCCAGTAATATAACTAAGCAACTTTTTCTTCTTTTGTAAATGTGTTGTATTAGTGTAAGCCTCCCCATGGCTACCGCAATGTAATTTAAGGCTCTTTCCTTGGATTCACGTGAACATTTGTATACGAAATACAGATTTTGGAATCTTTTACAGTAAAATCCGGCGTATAACGCTCATTTTTAACACACAAAAATAAGATCAAAATTTATTGGGGTACATTATACGCCGGGTATAAAAATGATAGCCCTAAAAATAAAAAAAGAGATGAGAATAAAAAAAGTCAAGCATCAACACAGATCGGAAAACTGTATAATTAATAGAAATGACACGCCCAATGAACTTGAAGGAGAGTGTAGTTCTAGAAGTATTCTATTTTTTCAAAAACTTGTTATAAGACCTCTTATAAATGACTTCAAAACATAAGAGCACATCTCACACTAATATTTCATGTTCCTTCGAAAAAGATGAGGTGCACATTTTTCGGCGAATATAGCTAAAACATTTTAAAGAAACAGCTTGAAATTATAGGTCCGCGTTGTGCGCCGGATTTTACGGTATATATATATATATATATATTGAATGTATGTATGTAGCAATACGAACTTTATTTAATACATTTTGGTATTCAGATGATCCTTTTTTAGTGGTGGTTGCAGTCGTTGAGGGATGAAGAGGCTCTGGGTAGTTTTAAATCCACGTTTTATTCTACACAAACAAAAAACAAGTAGCAATGCAACAAAGCAAGACATTAACATGAGCGGTTTACATGTTCTTTTTGTTCGCTCCCGAAATGTAAATCTTTCATAATCTTGATCAACCGGAAGCTGTTAGAATCATATGATTTCTAGTAAAGGCTTTCCTAATTGGTCCGAATATCCGGGGATTCAACATTGCATCATCTTGTTTTAAAAAATGTAATCCTTTCAATTCTTTTGGAAGATAAATTTGGTTACGTCCCGTTTTTGGTAGGTAAAATAAAAATTAATTATAACTGGATGTCTTGGAGAGTTCACAAGACCATTATAGATTAAAATCCCTCGAGAGAAAATAGAAGTGAATTATTGCATACGTGTATTATTATTTGTGTATTACTCTTTGATGTGTTATAAAAGAAACAGATGTATTATTGTATGAATTATTTTTAATATAATCAAACTACTTTCTGTATAGTTTTATTTTACTAGCTTTTTTACCCACGGCTTCACTCGCGTTGACGTCTTTAAATAACTGTCGAAGTCATAATCATTATCATTAGAAAGAAAGGAAATAATATGATAATTTTTATAGCTCTTGACTGGGAACATTAAAATTTAAAAATTCTAAAATTGAGCTTGATTTAAAAAACTGAATACATACTTTATTGTAATAATTAACAACAAAAATTCTATAAAATGAGCTATTAATATTTTAAAACGTTGAATGTATCTAAGTTTAATAAACAATTCCTCTTTAAAAGAGCTCAAAACAGAATATTATTCTAGGATGCTACAGTATACTATATTATTAGTTCCGTCAGGTGTAAGTATATGAAGATTTCAGGCGTTGGACTCACGCGAACAGACTACATATAGTTAGATTTGGCTATGGGAAAAGCATGGCTTTTCCAAATGCAACCCTGCTACCTGCAATGTTTGCCCTCGCGCTTTGTTAATAATAACAGCAAAACTGAATTTAATTGGAAATTGAACTCGTTTGAATTGAAACGGTTGGTCAGTTGGGATAATTGAAATTCGAGGTATTCGAGGTCAACACTTTCCCCTTTCCCAACACCTGTTAAAATAGTGGCACCAAGTATATTCTGCATCGATTTTGTGATCCGAAACCTCGTTTTATTAAATAGTCAAGGAGCATCGTGATTTCGCATAAGCTGAACTAGTACATTTAGTTTTAATTGAAGTTTATGTGAGGGTACACCCGAAAGTTCAAGCGAATTTAAGAACTTCGTGGGATATGAAGTACTTTGTTCTGTATTCAAAATTATATACATTGATAAATATTCCTTCATTTCCCCTCCTTTTAAAATTTCAGTGTTGATTTTATTGACGATGTCATTTTTAGGCGCCAATATTGATCTTGTGCACAACCACTGATCACAATTTAAATTTTGTTGCAAGCCCGGATAAACTTGAGCAATAAGATCGACATAATTTTCTACTAAACCACAAAATTCTCTGGAAAGTAAAATATAATCTTCAGGATCTGCGTCCTAACGTCCATCACCGATTTTCAATAGCGTCTCTGTATTATGTCCTGAAATAATAAGTTTAGCAAAAACGTTTTTCCGGTTCCTCCAGGGTCGTCGAGAAAAAAAGAGTGCACCACTGCCTGATTCTATTTTACGTAACTCTTGATGGAAAACCTGACTTTGTGTTCTGGAGTTAATTGAGGGATTAATTCTGTTACTTGATGTTGCAATGCTGTAAAATCGTAGTCTAATTCTCGAGCAATTTCATTATCGGAATCATTTCCATCTACCTCGTCACGGACTAATCATTCCAAAATCATGTAGCTTCTTCCCAACCATTGTGAAAACCTTATTTTCAATTATTATTAGCGTTTCGTTGCTGTTGAGTCATATCTGCATGTACTTGCTGCAGTCGTCGCAAAATAGCTTCCGCCATGTATTCTTTGTATTTGTTCCAAAGGGTTTGAGGATTAGAAAGTCCGAACATGATATAAGTATTGAGTAAAACTCCCTAATTTTATTCGTCGAAATTATTTTTTTAAAAAAATAATAAATTCAAAGTATTAAATATTCGATAAGTCAAACATTTTTATGAAACTGTCATTTAATATTATCATAGAGCTTTAAATATCAGGCAATTTGCTAAGACTTTACGTCATTTCTCTCTTAAAAAAATAGGGAGAAAGTTTGTATTAAAAATTTTGAGATTGTAGGAATAGAGAATTTTTTTCAGCCAACTTGGCGATATTTCTCAAATTTTGAGTTTGTTAAATAAACGTAACGTAATAAACGTTTGACCTTTAATAAAAAGAAAACATTTAAAATATTGTTTTTAGTAAAGATGTTAAATTACACTAATCTTACTAATCTGCTATTTAAAATGAGTAAATTTGATTTATGGATATTTTTTACTACTAAATCAGCCCAAAATTACTTGTAATTCTTCGCCAGTGACTTAGAAAATATTCTTTGAAACGAATTAAGATCCAAATTAGATACAAATCTTAAAATTGAAAATTCAATTTTGTAAACATAAAAAATATGTATGATTCCTCCTTAATAATTTATTTAGAAGAGATAAGAGTTTTACGATAAGAGTCAGTAAAAATTACACTTTAGGTATAGAGGTGTTTTATAATTATATCAATCTTATGGTTCTGTGTATTTACAAACAAAAAGTTTGTAATTAAAGCCGCACAAAATGATAATTAATTCGGTCGAAGTAATTGACAATAGGATAAAGATTTTTAGACTTATAAAAATTAAAATTAGAACACAAAAAACTGTCAAGAATAGAATGAAAGTCATTTAAGGTATCTGACTACCATTTTGCCAAAAAATAACAAATTTTTTATGATTCTATTTTATAGACCATCGTATTAGCTTTATAAAAATACCAAGTTTATTATATTCCGTTCACTAGAACCAAAACTACAAGTGTTTTAGTAAACTCAGATGCCTTACTTTAAGAAAGATGTCAAACTTTAAAACGCATTTCATGCGAAATGCGGTTTTTTTTTATAAATGCTTACAGAAGATGACAGCGATTGCTAAAAGAGTTTTGAAAATAATTAACTGAAATTTTTTGTGTATGTTCTGTATAATAGAACAAGTGTATAGACTTTCAGATTTATCGATCACTGTTTTATTACAAGATTTACAGTCCCTTATGTTAATACAATCACTGTTTTTTTAAGCAATTTCATATAATAACTAAGATAAAGTGTTCTAGTTTTTGTAAAAAAAAATTAAAATATCATTTATTCTGAAGGCCATTTCAAAAATGAATAACCTAGCAACACATCAGAATTGAAAAATTGAAAATATGTTCTTAAAATTTTCGTTCAGAATGGACCCGTTTATGTTATTTTGGGGAAATTTTTACCAATTTTTTCTTATTTAAGTAATAATAATTTCTTTTTCTTTTCTTAATTTTAGCATATTTTTCTTAAAATGTACTAAAAATCTAAGAACCACAAAAGAATCTCCATATCTCCATTTAAAAACAAAAATTGTCGCAAGTAGTCGGATACCTTAAGACAGCTTGAATTCATAAAGAACCAGTGACGTAACGTACACTTCCACAAACCCTGTATCGTGAAGGGGGGGGGGACAGGATTCAAGTGGCCCAAAGCCTGACTGACGCAAAGTACATATGTAAAATCCGCCTTAAAACCCAAAATCTGACGTTGCAGGGGGTAATCCTCTTCATTACGCCACTGTAAAGAATGTCAACAATTGAAAGCTTCAGAACGTGAAAATTTTTGTATCTGTAAGCGAATTTATCTCCCTTATGTTCTGTACATACGCAAGAAAATCAGCATTTTTAAATATATAATAGACAATAAAAATAAATAATTGACACTAATGACGAATTCAAAACATTTGAATCAATATTGTTATTCGAATTCTTTATAAACAGATATTTATCGAAAAAATCTGCTGATTACCAAAACTGCCCCGAGGCACTAACTGAGATGAAAAAAATTATCTTTTTTGTAGGAGATTTTATTTCAACCAATTGAAAAATTTTACACGTCAAGAAAGAAGTATGTGTAAGGAGCATTAAACTTCTTGTTAAAGATATTCAAATTTTGCTCTTTTAGAGCGAGATATTATTTACCTAATTATAAGTAAAGTTTATTTCCAATTAGATAAATAAGAATATCTGGATGATCACTCATATCTGTCGAAGTAAGATTGGGTAAGTGAAAAAACATTATGATTTATTATGCGAAAACTAGCAGTTAAAGGATCCAGAATTTTATTTTAGGGTAACTGTATTTATTTAATGATCGAAACTTAATGCTAAGCATTTCTTAAACTGTGGGGCCCCCTTTGGACGCGTGATAACTCTATGTGGGGGACGCGAGCATGTCGAAAAAATTGAAAATAAAAGATTATTTAAAAAAATTATTAATTTACTGAAAGGAAACAAAACAAAATACTTTCTGGCATGATAAAAAATAAAATGCCCATTTGTAATGATATAATATACTTATCAATGTACTGCTCAATGTATTTGATAATTAATTTATCAATACTAAGTTAAGAACAAGTTTGCCATGTACAAAATTATTTTCAAAATTTAATACTTATCATTTGTACGGTTTATAATTAAAGTCGTATTGTAGCTTTAGGCAAAGTACATTATTGAATTCAATACATTGTTATTGTATGGAAGAGGGCACGATGAAAATTACGGTTGAAAACTGGATCACAAATTTGAAAGTTTGAGAAGCACTGCTCTAGCTTCGTTATTCTTTCCATGATGTGAAGAGTGCTCTTGATTTTTACCAAGTATATTTCATCTCGGATTTCTTGTTGAAGCAAATAAGAAAGAGATCCACAACAAATGTGCTGATTTTGGGCTAAAGTTTCCAGATAATGTGGCGTCAACATCTCCATCCTAATTAATTATCTTTAAATAAGATGTCATTTAAAGAGCTTGAAAAAATTAATTACGTCAAATAATAGGCAGAATTGTTGATAATATATAATAATTCGGTTTTATCGAGTGATCTCAAGTACGCACAGCGTGGATTTAGCAATTCCTGTAAATGTACTTGAGATTGAATGATCATTCCCAAAGCTGAAATCATTTTTGGAAAAACTATTTGAAAAACGTTTTGGTCTAGCATAAGCTCACTGATTTATCTTTGCCATCAACTGAGAATAGTCGAACCCAAAAAATAACCTTCATAATACAATTAACGAGTTTACATTTTAACTACCGTTTAGAAAACACAAATATTTGTAATCATAAAAGTATTTTGAATAATACCGTGAAATTCGGCGTATAACGCGCATTTACACTTTCAAGCTGCATTTGTTTTAGGTATATTCGTCGTATAACGTGCACTTCCTTTTGTATTAAGAAACCTGAATTGTACGTGTGCAGTGTTCTTGTGTTTTGAAGTCGAGGTATTACCCCAAATTTTTGAAAAAACAGTATGTTTTTAGAATTACAAACCCCTTTACGTTCATTAGGTATGTCATTCACTTAAATAAACACTATTTTTATATAAGTAGATATCTAATTTTTTTATGCTTATTTCTTTTTTTATTATTTTTAAAGCTATCACTTTCATATTCGGCGTGTTTTTTGGGTTAAAAGTGGGTGTGTTATACGGTACGCATTTTACAGTAACTAGAAAACATTATATCATGATTATGTTGCATACGTCATATTACGCTCTATATGAAGTCAAATAGCTTCAGATATCGTCTTCTTTTTTTGGATGAACAAAATTAAACCGGGGTCAAAAACGGCATATGATAACGAATCGAGATACGTATAGAAATATTTTTCTTTCTGTTAAAAATTTTAAGCTACCCTAATAATCAAGAATTTGCTCAACTCTTAACTGGGAGAAAGTTTAATTTGAGAGAAACAATAAAGAGGAAGACCCCATTATCATCTGTCTTCCCTGAGCTTCCGAGATTCCGGTTACCGCCCTGCCTCCAGAACTAATGAACAACAATAAAGCATTATTTTATCAAGATAACATAATATCTCATATAAAAGTTTTGTCATTTTAAAAATATAGATGCATTTAATAAGAGTGTTATTACATCTATCAAACCTGGGCAGGACCTGATATATGGGTTGGCAAATAGTGGTCTGGAAACAGGGACGTCTTAAGGCATGAGTCAACTGGTCCGGGGACAGGGCTTCACCTTCAAAGGAGGCCTATGCTTAGCTCTTGACTTTGTCTAAATAAGATCATAATCCGGATAATTTTAATGGTTAAATATTATTCCCGTACATATTCTCCGAAAAACAGAGAATTTTAAACTGCAAGTCAACTAGCAAAAGTGGTAAGACTGCATCATTATTTAAAGACCGTTGTCCATGTCTAGACCTAGGCCTAAGACCATAAGCAATCATTCGACTCATTCAGTCAAAACGTGGCCATCGGTCGAGCCAGTTTTGAGTCGGCTAGATTTTGAATTGTGAGTCGTGCGCATTCATTTCGCCCTCGTTTGAACGAGTATTTGACAATGCATGCATGCTATACAGTGTCTACTTTCCCCAGGTAGGGCCGGGCTCAGAGCCTCAAATAATCTTCAGATCTTTCTGGACCCAGGGCCTCAACGAGTCTTAAGACATCCCTGTCTGCAAATAGTTTTTTGTTCCCCACTAAGACAGTCAGAAAACCAAATATAGAGAAAATATTCTCGGTATTTGGGTCTACATATATTTGCGTGATCAATTTTTTTACCATGTTTTTATTAACTCGCTTTCTTGTCAATCCGGGTGGAATTTTGTAATTGATTTTAAATTAACTTTCCGATGAGCTAGAGACTTGAAATTTGAGCCATAGCTCAGAAATGGATGACAATGCATGAAAATGTCAAAAAAGAATTTATAATCTCGAACCAGGGCCCCGAAGAGGTGGGCCCCGATTTCGACAAAGGGCCCCGTAACTCCGGAACTTAGACGAATTTACCCGAACAAAGACCACCTGTCGATAGCACGGGTTGAGTTGCGTTCCATATACAATTTCGTGGCTCTGGAGTTAAAGGGGGCCCCCAGATCAGCATGTTTTTTTAATGCACTTTCTTGTATGTCTGTCCGGGTGGAATTTTGTAATTGATTTTGAACTAACTTCGCGATGAGCTAGAGACTTGAAATTTGGACTATAGCTCAGAAGTGGATAACAATGCATAAAAATGGTTATAAAAACATGGTACATAAAAAAGATTTTTTATTAAAAAAATTATTCTTACATGAAGATTAACAGGAGTATATATAGAAGCGAGCTGGCTGGCATTATATATATATATATATATATATAACTTGCGGACTCTGATGATAATTTCAGCAAGCAATCTCACTCCTGATTTTAAAAAAACTGGAAAAAAGTGATATATATATAGGTATATACATTTATCTCATTAAACTGATTCTAAAATTAAATGTACTAGTGTAATTATGGATTATATAAAATTAGCACAGTAAATAAATTAAATAAAACTGCCTCTATTTAATTCAATTTATACTTATTGGAGGGTTTTTTTGGTGCATAAATATCTTTTTTGAGATGCAAATTTGACTGTTGAATGTAGTCATTCAAAAAAGATTCGACCCTGCGGCATCCTTCGCTGCCACAATGTGGTTCCTCGAGACAAAACAATTGCTCACCCCTCACCTAATACCATCCTCCTATCTATTTCGTTCTTTATAAAAATCCATACTGAATGAAACCTACTCTGTTTATAAGGATATCAGATAGTTTTGATACAAATTATATTAGAAAAAAAAATTTTATGATAACAGAATCTGCTATTGCTCAAGTAAAAAAAAAAGTAATTGAACAATTAAAAGATCCCCCTTTAAAACTCTAACTTTGTAACTTTTTAAGAGCAAATCATTCTTTATTCTCATATATAATAATATCAATGAAAGTAACAACTGCAAAGATCATTTTTGATTAACCCACTTAGCATTCATGTGGTCTTCGAGAGTTGAAATGAGTATTTCTCCGTTGCTACAGCAACGGGATAAGACTATTATGAGTAAAGGGTGCTTCAGGCAATCTTTTTATGCTGGCGCTCTCAGCTCAACGACAAATTAGTAAAGCAGTTTTTGTAACGATCAATACTATACTGCAGCTAACTAGAGATGTACTATTCGAAGAATTATTGTTGAAATGCACAATCAAATTGGTCTTCTTTCCCCTGTGAATGCATTTTTTCTAATGTCACCAATTGGTTTTGTTTAATTTAATTTTTATAGAGAGATGGTTGTGTTTCCTAAATCTTTCTGCATTTTAATTTAGAGTTTAAAAGAACGTTTAAGTTTTACGATGAAGAATGAGTTATGTATATAGAGTGTGGCCTCAAAATCTTTACATGATATGAATAAGAATTATTCCCGTTATTTGAAAATCATTATGAACTACTGAGTTTGTCAGCAGAAAATTAGTAGTAAAATTTTATAAAGATGAAAAAATCCGTGAAAAACTTCAAGCCTTAACCGCTAAACTTAAAAATAAGGCTCAAGTAGATTTAAAAGAATGAAAAAAAGGGGGAAAAATATATGTGATGTCGTAATTTCGTGATTATTGTACCACAATTTTTAAGACAATAGGAATGAATTCATTATGAAAAAGTAAGTCTAACATAAATATAATATTCAAAGGTATACTGAAACATAATTTTTCAAACGAAACCGTTACTTTTATACATTTTTTAGTTTAAACAGAAGAAAAACCATTTATTTTGAACTTCATGTTATCTTTTAACTAATACATCACAGACATTGCTAATTTGTACGTGCATTCATCTCATATCTCTCAGAAATACATATTTGTTCGATAAATTTTCACCATTTTTTCTTCTTCGGCCATTTTCGAACTTTTCTGGACTTCTAATTTATTTTCAGCAAGATTTAGAGCCTTGATAACCTGTTTCGTTACTCATGATAAACAGTTAATTTTATTTAAATGTAGGATTCAATAACCTTTGATAAAACACTTTAATTTATCGTAATACTGAAGAAAGTGATACTTCACACACACACACAGATTTGAACTATTATTATTAATATAACAATTGGTTGCATATAATGTTGTTTTAAAGGTCTGCTGTTTTATTTTAGGTCCTTTTTTTCATAGCTCTTCATGCCAGTTTATGGTTTAGTTTTGACAGTTTTTTGGATTGTTGCCATCTGTGTTTAGTCTGTAAAATATTAGGGGGAGAGGAATAATAGGAAGGCTTATAAGGAATTTGTAACTGAACGCGTCTGAACACAGCTACGTATTCACAAAAAACAAGATACAAGTTGAGTGGATTCTAAAATATTCTTGTATAATTTATAATGTACAGTCTTTGAAAATAAATGAAAAAGAAACTTTCTAAATCCGTAATTCTGCAGATTTTCAAGATGTTTTAATTACTGCAAAATAATTGGGTCCTCAGAGAAAAACCTTTAATATTTTTCCAAATAAAGTTGTAGTTAATTAAATCCTGTCGAAAAAATTAGAATCTTATTTTAAAATATTCCAGAAAAAATGTTTGCAGATATTTTTTCAGTGAACACAAAGATTGCGTTTTAAGTGTGAATATTATTAGTTTTTTGAAAAAATCTTCCGCATTTGAAGAAAAATAGAACATAGTTATCTAAATTTTCAAAATTCTGTCCTAAATCCAGTATCTGTAAAATGAATGGTTAAAAATAACTGTACTCTGATTATTATCAAAAATAATAATGATGATATTTATTATAACTAATCTATTATCCACATATCAAAATGAATAGCAAGCATGAGAATAGATATTAACATTGGAAGTGATATGAATTCCAAATCTGATATATTATCACGCGAAAAATAAACGAAGCTAGTAAAGCACATATTTCAGTTTTTTTACACGAATGCGTATTGTGTGTTGTGTAAAAGAACAAAAGAGAAATGCAATCTGGCATTTAACACCAAAAAAGGAAAATCTTCAAAAGGAGTCAGGTCATTTGTGAAAGGACGAGATATTTTTGGCAACAACAACAAAAAAATTCCAGCAGAAAAGGTGTTTATGGCGAAAAGAAGAGACTCGCCCTAAAAAATAGAACATTTGAAGCATCGTTTATATCAATATGTAAGGGAATTATGTATTACATAACTAACAAAAGACCGAACCAAAAATTTCAATAAAATTATTTTTCAAAATAGAGTAATGAAAAAACATTAGAGATTGTTCGCTTACGTATCAAACTGTTTTGAACATTCATTTTTCAAAAGCAAAACATTAAATTTCTTCGTTTTTAAAGGTATTGCCTTAGTAACTACAACACAAAGATTGAAATACGAAAATACAATACAAAGGTTAGCGGGCTGCGAAAAATTTTTGGAATTCAATAAAGATGGAAAAAGATTTTGCAACTGGAGAAATATTAACCGCAGAACGAAATGCGAAACTTTGCAATTGAAATAACGACGTTTTCAATCCCTTGATTAATTTCCAGACTAAGGTAGCTTTTTTCCTTCTTATCTTGGCTGTCAAATCCTTGGCTAGATTGCGCAAGGAAAAGAGAAGAAAAAACACTGCTGAAACTGATATGAAAGCCTTTCGTGTAAGGTACTAGAATCTGCTGAGTTTGGAAAAAGAAATTTCCTCCTCTACTTCTACCTTATCGATCTTCGCAAAATGGCGCAGAAGTTCTTGATGGAATTTCTTTTAGATGATGTGCCATTGGCTCGTACCCTATCTTTTAGCTTAAGCCGTTCAAATTTCAAACTCGCTAGTTTATTCTGCCGAATCGTTAAGGGAGTTCTAAAATGGCGGTATCGAATTTTATTGTTGCGCCATTTTCGTGGATTCGTGGAATAGTTACAACTCTCTGTGCAATTCAGAACTAGTGAATATTTTGTGCAAATGTACAGAATTCAAAATGTGTGGCTGTATTACCACATAAATATGTAAAAATAATTTAATGATTTAGATATTAATGATAATTTAATTAATTTCTAACGCAACTAAAGCCTTTTAGATATATTTCAATTTAAAAACTGTGTTCTAAGGAAATTCTTCAAAGACATCATGAACTTGAAAAAAAAAACCCTTTTGGTTATTAATTGAAAGATATAAGCCGTATTCCACAGCTAATTCAGTGCATATATTTACATAGCAAACAGTGGTGAACATGTGGAAGTAGTAGGCTGTTAGTTAGCATTCAAAGTATTTAGGCGTATTATTAATAATTAAGAAGTAATTTTAGTTCATTATTCCAACTTAATTAAGGTACTCAGATTTGGTTAACTAGATACAAATTCTGTGGTACCTGTTTATAAATTTCCTTCAATCCCTTCGTCCAAATTGTTAAGTTGTAGTTGTATATTTGTAAAGGGGGTTCTGTTCGCGCGTTCCACCTGTCTTCAAGGAATAAAAGCTTTTTATGAATAGTTTTGTTGATTTTTGAGAAACTCTTTCTGGGAAGGAACCGTGACGCGTGCAATTATGTTCTTGCTTTTTAAAGTGAAGTGAAACGAGTTTGCAGAGGATGTTATCTTAGAACAGGGGTCGGCAAACTTTCGAGACAGAAGAGTCAATTTGTAAGGGAAACTTGACAATTTAACTATCAAAGCGTCTAAAAAAGAGAGACTCTAGCTATCAAAGAACCTAAACTTCTGCGTGAGCATATGTTTCAGTTGGAGAGGGAAGGACTCTGGTAGCAGACGCGATCATGTAACTCGTGCTTCAATCAATATTTTTTATTATAGTATTTGAAATACAATTTTATATCCAAAATAATATTTTACCAAGAACTAACTATATGGAAGATATTTTTATTTCGGTGGTTCACTGCAAGAACAACTATTGCAAAAATTTCAAAAAGTTGTGAATTTAAATTTAAAATTCCTTGAAAGAAATTCTATACCAATAATACCGTAAGTGCTTATTCTAGAATTGTATATTTACATTAATAATTAAAATTGATTTTGGTTGATCTTGCATACAAAAATCATTTCAACACGCTTTTTATTAAACTTAAAGTTCGCCACATGAATTGTAGAATGTATTTTTGTCTTAAGTGTATCTCTTGTCCAAAATCATGAGTGTTCCCGAACTCATTTATGCAAAGACGTAAACGTTACTGTAATTCATTTTAAGATATATCTTCCCAAAGCAGAATTTTGCCAATAAATTGGAACTATTTCTGCTTTAGAAAGAATTGTATTACTTTCACTGATTCTCGGAAAGCTAATGCTTTTGTTAATGAAAAATAATTTACAATACAGAATTAACTATCTTAAGCTAGTGAAAAAATATTTAAATGTATTTGTAAATACAGGCGATTTTTCATCTAAATAATTATAAAGGAAAAAGAGAAAAGGGAACAGAGCTTTTAGTAGGCATAACTATTTATTTTAATAAATCATAAAGGCAGAAAACTGAAGAGCCCCAACCTCCTACGCAATGAACCACATGTCTTGGAATGCATGTCAACCCCTGTCTTAGAAGATAGGGATAGTTTAAATTACATTTGTTAGTGAAAGCTTCTTTATGGAACATCTACTTATCTTTATTAAAGACTTGTACTCGCAGTTTTATTGCAATTTTTAGGAGGTTTACAGGTTCCACGATCCAGTCTGACTTCACCTTGTATAAATAATATTTGTTATTATCCATTTAGAAAGAGTGTTTTTCCGCTTCCTTCTGCTAATTGCGACCTCTTGCAATAGTACTTGAAGTAAATAAAAATTAATAATTTTACAATATGTCTCTGCATTTCATTGTCCCTGTCAGCAATGTAAATTCAGGTTCAACATACTTGTATATTGGTTTAGTCAGAAACTATCGTGGTTTACAATGTTTGATTTGAGTCGTGTTTCCGTATCTTTAACCCGTCAAGGACTGCTGTATATAAAAATGAGAGTTGTTGCCGTTAATAAATGTGAATCTGGAAGACGGAAAAGATACAGATATCTCCTTACATCTCACAGTAAGGAAGTCTGGTACATAAATACGGCTCAGACCAGAAACATCTTAGGATTTTTTGAGACCCTATGAAAAAGTAGGCTTCACCTATGACCCTTTTAAGTAGACAGTATGTAGAATACATTATCATACAAACGGTAACCCGTAGCCAGTGGCGTAACGTACACCCCCATTGCGAGGGCCAGGATTCTAGAGGGGCTAAAAGCTTGACTGACGCCTAGTACGCAATCCTTAGGGATATCCAGCTTGGGGCACAAAACCTGACTTTGAAGAGGGTGGGGCTAATATTCTCCGTTAAGCCACTGCCCATAACAAATAAATTTGCGTAATTCCCAAACCTAGATACAAACCGACTCGACCGACTGCCACCTTTCCACTAACTGATAGTTAGTGTACGGTGGTAGACCCAGGCGTAGACACGTACTATGGGCATGACATAGTAATGCAGTCTTGTAACTTTTACCAGCTGGCATATAGTTCAAAATAACCAGTTTTATACAGAATACGCCCGGGATTAGCATATTCGGATCATCATCTTATTGATACCGAATCGACAACGAGACAAGACCTCCTCCCTATCCCAGATTGTGGCCCTGAGTCTTGACCCATTTGGTCCACACCTTAAAACGTTTCTGATCTTTAAAAACAATAAATGTAACTTCGTGAATGAATGTTTCAGTGTTTATGAAAAAGTATTTGATTTTTATGCAATTTCTGCTCCTTTTTGTAACCAGCAAATTTCAGCAATAATTTTTTTCGCAATAGTTAGGCTTCCTTCCTTCCTCAGTGGCTCGACAGCCCAAGGTGGACTTTGGCCTTCTGAAGAAGCCCGTTCCAGGCCAGCCTTCTTCATGCTAGTGTTCTCCAATTTCTAGTTCTCAAAGCTAGGAGATCTTTTTCTAGGCTATCAATCCATTTTAGATATGGCCTGCCTTTTCTCTGTGTGCCAATTAGTTGAGCATTGAAGGTTTTTTTAGTGGTGCGGTCCTCATCCATTCTGATAACGTGGTCTACCCATTTAAATCGTTGTACTTAGATGAAGTTAATGATGTCAGATTCTTTATATGAGTGATAGTGTTCTAAATTTGACCTTCTCAATAGTTAGCAGTAGCGTAACGTACACTCCCGCAGCCTCCTCATCGCGGGGGGGGGGGGGTCTAAGGTGTCCGAAACCTCACTGCCATCAAGTACCCACCCTTTGTAAAATCCAACTTGGGGGCACAAAACCTCACTTTGCAGGGGGCACAAATATTCTTCGTTACTGCACTGACAGTTAGACTGCAATTATAATTTCTGCACACCGAAAGTATCTAATTTATTGTTTCTTTTATTAAAAAAATGTGCTTATGTGTCTTAAATTTAATCTGATCATGGTCTTATTGAGATCAAACCAATTACAAGACGAGGCCCTCTACCGAGAGTGAGGCCCTGGGCTCGGGTATAGTTGGATCATGTTTTAAAACGTTTCTTGCAAGGACGTCATCCTTATGGCTAGATACTGATAGAAATCACGAAATACATACCTAATCAACAACTCATTGCATAACTTCGAATAGGACAATTATTGAAATAAACTATTCTCCAATTCCGATCATTTTTCCGTCTTTCAAAAGCTAGAAAACTCTGATTAGTGGTAAAAAAAAAAATTTAATCCAGAAATCGAGATCATCTTGCTATTAACGTTTGATTTTTAATATGGAAGAAACGTCTCTCATCTTTGAAAAAAGTAATTAATTTCTTTTCTTTTTTTTTTTTCAGGAAAAGAGTGAAGATTTCAGGAAGCCTGCAAGGAGAGCTAAGAATTTCTGTTGCCCAACACCGAAAATCCAAAAAACATAAAAATGGGATATTCTCTCATTAACAAACGTTCTACAATGTTAAGAACCTGAAGCACGTGCAAAAATATCAAGAGATTAATTTTTAAAATATTAAACTAACTTAATGGATATTAGTAAAATAAATTAATTAAATTACTTGAAGAAAATCGGGAAAAAAATATCGTGTGAAAATCGTTTGAGTAGTATGAAATATATATATGTATATTTAAGCCACGTTCTCTTCCAATCAGAATAATCTCTTAAAATAATTTATTACATTTACTTCAGTTCTTAATTTTGTAACATGACCACATGCACTACTCATCGTTCTGCGTCTTTTCCGGCTTAATTCGAATTCTTTCACATTCGATTAATTTTTATTTTATTTCGCTTCTTTACTTAATTGAATTCAACGAAGCATAAAATTAAAAATGCATTACAATTTTCTCTTGTCTTAGCGTTAACTTAATTATTAATTCCGTTGAGATATTTCACCCCAAGATGCTCGAATTATTTATGCATTTATTTTAATGGAAAATAGTTCTACAGACGAATTTGCAACATTTTCAACAACTGTTATGCATCCATTATATTTTGACTAAAATTTTTCCAGGCTTGGAGATAAATTCCGGAAAACTCAGTCAATTATAGTGGTAAATAAATTGCTAGAATATTTAGCTACGGAAAGTGGCTCTGCTCGTTAAGAAAAAAAAAATGAGCTAATACTTTGAGAAGACAATATACTATAATTTATGAGCTTCATAAAACTGTGTCTGGAATTCCAGGATCTATTGCGAGAAGGTCAACATAAATAACGATTTTTCTTTACTTCTGTATGAAAAAATTCTTTTCATGTACTACCACCACGTAAAGCATGTATAACCATCATTTTTAAAAATATGAAATTTTAAAAAATAAAATGATCAAATAATCGTTAAACTTTGCTTTATTCGCGTCTTTCACAGTTGAAGGAAGAACTTGTCACATCAGAAAATAGAAGCAATTGTTTAAATGAAGTTTTTCCTCAAATAAAGAAAGAAATTATCTACCCCAAACACTATGCTTTTTTCTCATTATTCAAATTAAGAAATAAAACTTTGAAAAAAAATGTGTACATTTAAGCTCCTATTTTTCTCAAAAGAACATATTTTTGATGCACAATTTTGTATTTACTTTCATTCCAGGAACTGTTACTTCATTAAACTATAGAATAATAAATAATAATTGGATTTTTTAAAATTTAAAATAGAAATGTGCTACAATTCCACCACTTACAGTCTAACTACGCGAAATCATTTCAACACTTTTGAGCAGCCAAAGTCTAAACGTCCTCATCAAGATAAAAAAAATGGCAGTTATAGAGACTGCCGATAGAAGTGAAAACTTAGAATTTTTAGTATTAAAATTTGAAATTTCATAATGTTTGAATAAAAATTATCAACATCAATCTGGTTTTCATATCTATTGACACTCCGAGCAACAACTAAATGCATGCTTATATGGTTTTTTATTGTTGAAATATATTACGGGCTGTACAAGATCATGACAAATTATAAATGCAATTCAATTGAAATAACAATTAATATACAATCATATTATTTATGGATAGTATTTGTATTTACTTAAATTTCAATGGACTTGATTTTTAACATTATTTTAATTGTTTGCATCATTGTCATTATTAATTTCAACAATATACTTAGACTTTTTGTACTTTCAATTATTTCATTTTGTTCTAAAAAAAGATACAATTGGCTTATAGTAACTAAAGTAAGAAAGGAAAATGTTTGATTCAAATTTATCTAAGTATCGCGTTAAAACCGCATCCTCGTTTTATATTTTGTAGTGCTGAGTTTTCGATCATTGGATATATTTAAATTAAGTGTTTCATTTAGAAATTCAATTAGTGGTAGATTTTTATCATCTGTAAAGTTAATATTGAAGTCTCCACTTAAAATCATCGGGACATTATCATATTTTTCGCTAAATCCTTTTTCGAGTGTTTCAGAACCTTCTTTTGTATAAATCATCAAATTTTCGAATAAAAATTGTTGTATCTGTCTCATAGATTTTCCAGGCGAAATATAAACGACAACCATTAATGTGTATTGCCATTCTCGGATCGCAACGAGCAATGCACAGCATATACACATTGAACTTTTCACTAAATCCATTCAATTTCACTTATAAGATATACACAGCACTATACGTCAGCTGTATAGCTACAGATATACTACTATAAGCATATTGGTGAAGCGAACGCACAAGATTTCACCCATCCAAAAAGTGTTTAAAACAAACAGCACACTGCACATGCGCCAGTCAGAGCATGTCGGTGACGCGAACCCTAAGATTTTCCCCTACCAAAAAGTGCCCAACGCAGCTAAAGAATTTTTCACTTAAAAAAAAGCGAAAGCACAAATTTGAAAAAACTCGGGAATAAATTATTTTTATACTAAAAAAAATGGGTATGTTTTGTGATAAGTTGGTTCACGAAAAGTGGTAGAAATCGCTTTGATTGGCAAATACTCCGATAAATCTATATACTGTATCACACTAGTAAGAAATGCCTTCCGGAAAAGCTAAGGAATGATGGTACAGATCAAGACCACAGAGAGCAATATTTACCATCGATTAAATTTCAATTTACAGTACCAAAAAGAAGGGGTAGAGTTAAGTGATTTATCTATGTTCCTTTTCCATCATTAAAATCCTTTTCAGATCAACTAATTCATAAATCACATATTTCCATTGATTTTAAAAAAGAAACTCGTTAACAATGCCATTCTGGAAAATAATTAGCTCATTCGGGTAAAAAATATTGTATCTGCTCTCAGACTTTACCTAATTTGATATTTCAGCGAGTCCCGGATGTTTACATCAGAGTTCTCATGTATCCTCAGAATAGTGAAATCGACAACAACAAAATGTACAATCGATAATACATAGTTCATTCCCCAGTGAACTGAGGTCTAATTAACAGCATAACTAAACCAGAAATTCATTACGTCCAATCAACGCCGCGATAATTAAATTACTCTGATTTTCTGGTGTAAATAACAGTGCGTTATTTACAAATTAGTTTGGTCGTTTTTTCATTCATTGTTGAAGAATAAAAGGGGATTTTTGCACAGTACTTTTCTTACACTCTGAGCAAAACGTTTTTTCCCATTCTACTACGTATAGTGCTAATTTTGATGCATATTATTTTGGTAAAAAGGTTATATATAATATTAATTTTTCAATTCAAACGTAGATGTTTCGAGATGAAATTGTAAAGCATTATAAAGGGAAAAAAACGAGATTTTTCCAATCTAAATAAAATATATAAATAAAATCCAATTAAATTACTAACGCACTGATCTTTCAAAAAAATTTATTTGTATAATATTTGCAAACATAGATACGTTTCGAAAATAATACTATATGTGTTAAAATGCTATACGCTATACATGCAAAAATGAACTTTAACATTTTTTACATAAATAACATTTTTGAGTACCACAATACGTACATGCTGTACAGAAAAATCAACTTCGACTATATCTTATGGTCCGAATTAGAGCCACTCTAGAATTGTGTTACAAGGTACTGTGTTGACGGATTCCTTAATTTTTTTTAATACATCTAAATAACGAGATGAAGATACAGGACAGTTTAAACCTGTGTTTTATTCTCCAGATTTTTGCACCATTTTGCGATGGAAATTTAAATCTTTTGGGCGGATTTAAGGAACTGTGATTTTTTTTATACATTAGCATCCGCTACTTTTTTTATAGATCAATGTGGTTTTCAGTAGCGTAAAGTACTCCCCCGCAACCCCCGCGTTTGAGGGGGGCCCAAAGACTGACTGACGCCAAGTACGTATTAGGGCTTGGGACCTAAAACCTGCTTTTGCAGGGGGCCCTAATGTTCTCCACTCTGGTGTGTGTGTGTGTGATTTTCAAGGAACTTCACAAATAAAGCAATTCCTAAAAAATACTCGATTGAAATACAATAAATTATATATTTTTGATGAAGTTATCAACCTTCAGCAATTCAATATACTTTGCATTAATTACATAAGTATTCCAACATCTAATGTGGTTCCTCGTAAAATGAATTGGTGTGTGGGAATAAGTAGTAAACCACAGAAGAGAGGGATATTTTTCGCTTACATAAAAACAAATCTTATGTTATTTGCTCTACATACTTTTCCTGGTATATTCATCAAACTTCTACCACAGCCTTTGTGTCTTCATTTCTTCAACGATGTATTTTTGGCTGCCTTAATGTATCAAGATACTGCATAAATCGGTTGAGCTTTAAGAGAATGAAGACCGTGGTAGCCGAATGGTCATTGTTGTAAATTAAATATTAATTGTATAGATGGCGCTGCAAGTCATCCGAGAGATGTATACTTCGTTTGGCTTGTAGAGTCAGAGTCATGTAATGCTCTTTGTGCTGTGTACTTGTCTTCTGTGTTGTCTACGAAATAAACTAAAAAGGCAAAAGAATGATGTGAATCATTGGAATGATATAGAAATGTAAGAAATATAATCGTCTCACTGACTAAGGGATTAAGGAAATATATCAGTCATGTTTGCGCACTCGTGATCAGCGTTGTCGAATTGCAGATTCGAAATCTAGTGCCACTGGTATTTCACTCGCCGGTATTTTTCTGTTAGCTGGGCGCAAATGTCGCCAATTGTGAACAGGGGCGTAGCTAGGTATTCAAGAGCCCTGGTGCAAAAAAACAAAAATTGCGGGTCCCGAGCTCGGTCGGATTGTATTAAGTAAAAAAGTGAAAATTTTAGAATATTTTAAATATACAAAGCTACAATTTTTATTTACTATTGTTCAGTGTTGAACCAATAATTCTTGTAACGCCCTCAATAACAAGTGAATATTTGTCACGAGAGGGCGTTAGTGGGTGTAGAGTTCAGTGAATGTGTAAACATTGTGTCAAAAAGAGCGTATGGAGAACTCTCGAATATATAATTCTTGTTCTAAAAGGAATTGACCATTTAATTTGTGGTGTGAATAATTTTTTAGAGAAAGCATGAGTTGTAAACCAGTGAAAAAGCAACTATCTTCCCTTTCCTGGTGTTGTTTGCATTTAAACCCACCACTGGGTTTCTTTTTTTGAAATCCATAATTTTAGTTTTATAATTTATCCAATATAATTCGTACGTGCTGGAGTTTTTCTTGACGTTATAAGGAATGAGAAATGTAATGCTGCGCTACAAAACATCGTGGGGGAATCCCTAGCTATTTATTTATTTATTCGGGAGTCATATTTATTTATTCATCAGTATATTTATTGCAAATACGGCTGAGATTCTGAAATATTGAAACAAGAAATTAGCTTATTATGAATCATATTGTTCCTAAAAATAAAATGTAACTAGGAAGGAATTCCTCCTTGTGTGGATTTTTTAAGATATAATGATTATAGTAAGATTTTTCGTGGAATTGAAACTTATTTTCTAGTAACAGTTTATAGAAAAATGAAAAGATTGAAAATAACATAAACTCTCTCTCTCTTTTCAATAATATCGCAAATTTGGCTTGCTTGGTGGTCAGGGTCCGAGGGCCCCCTGAGTTTGAGGCCCCGGTGCTTGGCATCGCCTAGCCCATTGGTAGCTACGCCACTGATTGTGAACCAAACGCGAGCCAAATCGCCAAGCGAAACGAATGACAAAATAGTCAACGGAATAAAAGATGAAAACGTTCAACTATAAACAAATATTAATTAATAGTACCATTTGACTGATGTCATCTCTTCGCTCCAGCAGTAAATTCACCTCAAAGGGCATGTTGAAAGATTGCACCGCAACAAGCACAAAAAGACAGTTTCTTTTCATGATTCTGATCGCATGTCGCATTTTTTGCCATTATACCTTTCTCTTGAAAAAAAAGAGAGACTGCATCTTCTTCAGTTCTGGTCCCAGATTTTCATCATTTTTTTGAAACAAAAATTAAGATGGAAGAAAGAAATTAATACGTGCTTCGTTTTGATAAATTCAGAGAATAGAGCACATGGCCCCAAATGAACATTCCGTTTATGGTTTTAAGAAATTTGGCGGAATTCAGCACTATTTGGCGATTTTTCGCTTGCGCCCGGCGGACGGAATAGTATCGACTCGCCATGCAGAGGGGCTGATGGATGCACTTTTAAATCTGTGCAGCTCAAAATCTTCCTGTTAATAAGATGTGGAAATGTGGAGAGGGGCATTCCAGCTCAGCTGTCGTCGTCCTCATTCGACAGTGGCTGAAAGTTACGAGAACCGTTGCCAATAGCATTCGTGTTACTTCAAAGTGCACTATCAAAACGAAAATCTACATAAATCAAAATCAATCAATCACGAGCATGAAAAATAAACAATAGCTCCAGTTATTATAGTAGAAATATTTTCAATCATCTAAGACATTGTATGCTAATATACCAAATTCTAGCATCTAAATTATATCTTCTTTTTCTTATCGTAAGCCTCGTGTCGAATTTCCAACACGTACTAATGAGATACGTGCTCACATTTGGTGTAAAAGTATGTAATCAATTAGCTTCTAAATTTCACAATGAGAGAGGAACGGTAATTTCTTCGTTATTTCCTGTAATAAAAAATATATCATTAAACATTATTCAAAGGTCATTAATAGTAAAGGTACATAAGTAAGAGTATTATCAACTCAAAATTAATAATAGGAGTAAGATTTTTATGCATAATACGCTGATGAAATTTTGGGAAGTCTGGTAAATCAGCGTCTCTAAAATGAAAATAGTTTTCCCATAAATAAAAATATTACATTTGATGTCAAGGCTGTTTACAAAGAGTTCAACAAGGAAAATCAATTACTTTCTATTAAGAACAGGGAAAGACATTTATCTTAATATGTGTCCTAATGGACAAATTTATGTCCATTAGGGCCCAGGACCATTTAGATTTGTCTAGGATCTGAAGCTTTTAGTAAAAACGGGAATTAAAATCTCTTAAACTTGCAAACTGAAACAAGGGGACTAGAATTTTTTAAAAGCATCAGTGTTACTTAGCAGTTGAAGATTGGAATGAAAGAATTTTTTATTTCAATATGTTATTTTTTGATAGTTTGTATTACGTCACATATGTATTCGGCAACTCAAAAGTAGAAATTATGCAGAAGTATCGAGAAAATAATATTAAATACGATATTGGTATGAAGCTAATTTTTATTTTGCTTTAGAACAGATGTTCTTAAACTTTTTTGGGTCCATTTTTTGTACAAAAACTTCGTGTGACCCCATAAGCATTGCACAAAGTCTACACACGCTTGTGTACTTTTGTATGAGTTTTATTTGTAGTATATTATTATTTATCAGTAATTAGCATCCCCAATAAATTTTTACTTTAAATATAACGAAATGGAATTTTTATTGATTAACAAAATGAATCAAGGGTTGTCTACAATGGAGGTGAGTGAAGGGGTTATTCGATGACGATGTATGACTAAAGTTGAGATGCTAATTCTTAGTGAACCGATACGATGACTTTCTTCAAAAAGAATCTGAATAAACAATTAAATTATCATTAATAATAATAATGGTGAACAAGTTATTTTATGCAAATATATATATATATATATAAAGTTGTAAAATGTTTGGCGATCCCAGCTGCAAGTTACGCGACCCCATTTGGGAGAATTATTATACTTAACATTTTATTTTACCAATAAAGGAGCAAGATATTAATAAATTTGATTGTGTGGTCATGATCTGAAAACAGTTTAATTTCGAATTTCATTGGAAACTTTTTTTTTAAAAAAATCACATTTAAAATCGGTGGGAAAAAAACCTAACCATTAAATATGAAAATTGCTAAGACACTTCAAAAAGCAATTTGCACCTCCCTTTGATTTGTGCGCTGTTTTAATCAGTCTACGAGTTAACAGGAAATGCGTAATTTTTTGTAGAAACAAATAAGAAAAGTTGGTGTCTCTGGAGAAATGATCTGCGTATAGCTTTTCTCGCAGCCATCTTTAAAGAATTAAGAAAATCTTTATTTCAGTTATTTTTCGGGGGTGGTTTCAGTACCGTCGCATATTAACTATTGAAATAGTGCCCTTAGATTAAATAAAAGTTATTAAGTCTTATACACAATGTTCATTGATTCTTCCCCTCACAATTTTAATACGAACTCAAGTTTTTTTTTTTTTTAATTTGACAAATTCTTAGGTAAACACATTACCTCTTTTTTAAACCATGAATAACTTCGGTTAGTTTTGTGTTTTAAACCAGTGGTCGCCAACCTTTAGAGCTTCATGGACTACTAAATGCATAATTTTATATTTAGCGGACCACTCAAACGGTTGAGCATTACATGGTGGACCCCTATAACTATAATGTCACTTATTTAAGTCTTAATTTACATTTCTATATCACTTAAAAGAACATCACGAAAATCGAGAACAAATTGGCAACGCAAATCAATATCAGCAAACTGAAGGGCCATGACGCCTATTTACCGTGATTGAGCTCACTTGCAAATGTCGCTAGAAAAACCGGAATAAGTAGGTAAGAAGTCGCTAAAGCTCAGAAAGAATTTCGCTAAAAGTAGTAGTTTTTTATTTTAAAGTATAATCTGTATTTTATAATTTTGTTACTCGTCATTTTTGAAACTGAATCTTAAAAATGAATAATTTTAAATATGAATCACATTTTTTAAACTGAATTTATAAATAATGTCCCTATTTTTCTGAGGGGCATCAAAACTTTTTACGAAACAACGTTGACGACCGCTGTGTTTTAAGCAAATAGGATTTTTTTTAAAAATATTTATATATATGGATTTACTCCTGGATACCTATAAACAGGCTTTTCAATCAGTCATGAATCTTTATAACGCTTTCCATTAATCTTCTTCCTAAAATATGATTAATTCATTTTGTACTTTCAATATTGCATTCAATATTTAATACTTAGTACATTTATTTCCTAATTTATTAAATTTGATGATAATTTTTTGTCATAATTAAATACAAATAAAATTCGTTCTCGAAAATACCATTGCTAGATTACGACATGTTTTAAATCAACAATTTTTTTATTTACCATACATATTTAGTGATGCTTAATTTTTGAATCTGAAGAATTTCATTTTTTAAGAACTTTTGGCATAATTATGTCTATATTTTGATCGTGATATTAAGTTCTTTTCTTCATTAGAATCAAATTGTTAATAAATATAAAAAATATTATTTATAGCAATCAATAAAATGATTTGAGGAAATGCAAACGACAATATCCTCTTTGTAAGAACCAATTTGAACATGTTTAATTTATAATTCGCTTATAGGAGATTTATAAATTCCTCAGTCTTTACCTTAATTATGGATAATTCCTTCAACAAACCAATTTGTGTTCTTATAAAAACCATGTCTCCTAATAATATATCCCTATAGTAAAGCTTACCATATTTTTGAAAGTACTTAAAATTCTCTTTACTGTTTACTGAAATAGTTAGCTTTGTCTAGTATATAGTTACATTTTTCGCTAGACATGATATTTTCCAAAAATGATTTGCTTGTGTTAACTACTTCAAAAAAGTCCTAAAAAGAAAGTTCTGAATTAATTTAAACATTACACAAAGCATTACAATATCATTAAACAAAACAACATAAATACATTGCTCATTTTGTGTTTTCAAATGACTAAGTAAACAGTTCTGATGATACAAATAGCCACGTATTCATCAAAATCTATGGCAGCATGTGCTCGAAAGTCAGTGGCGTAACGGAGAACATTTGGGGCCCCCTGCAAAGTCAGGTTTTGGAACCCCAAGTTGGATTTTACAAAGGGTAGGTACTTGGAGGCAGTCAGGCTTAAGGCCCCCTAGAATTCCCACTGTCATACATTACGCCACTGTCTAAAGTAGGCTTAGAAATGCGGGCCATAAGAGAGAATATTTACAAAAACTATGTCGATAGGTTTAAAATTAAAGAAAAATTCTCGTCTCAATCAAAGAATTCTCAAAACCTTGGACATTTTATCAACCAAGACATTACCCCGAACAGCACTAAGAAACCAGCACTGTCCGAGCTAATCCCGGATGTATGATAAGCGTACCTATAATGCTATTTCGTTTATCTATTCTTATATTGATTGACTGTGAAATAATAACAATATTTATAACATTACATGGATACTATTCTATTTAAATTCAATTACATTTCACAACCTATGTAAATAAAATCAAATATAATATCTTTATTATATTCTAAAAATTTCTAAAAAATTTTTTTAAAAAAAAGCCATTTTTTTTCAGTTAATAAAACTTACATGAAAAGAAAATTTTATTTTTCTTGCTATTCATAATTCGTTACTGTAAGCGACATTATTATACACTGCTCAAAACAACTAAAGGATATGAGGTTGTAAATGAATCTTGCGACTATGGAGGAATTATATAGATGGTTGATACATGACCAGCTATCGTAGAGTCTATATGAGAAAAAAATGACACATGTTTGGCAGAGAAAAAATGCATTTTATTGAGCATATGAGTGCAAAAGGAAAAAAACATAATTTGTATCTATGAGAAAAAACGAACAAAAAAGGAGTTTCCTTTAAAGAAAATCATTTTTAGAACGGATTGTGGTTTCCCTCGACGCATGGAATGGAGTCAGTGAGTCTATTAATAAGGAGCTGGGTATTCTGTCCCACTTCTCTGGAAGGGCCTCTTTCAGCTCTAAGAGAGTGTGTGGGTATGGTAAGGCGGCCAGCAACTTGTTTGCCAAGAACGTACGGAACATGCCTGTTTTGGGTTCACGTCCGGAGAACACGCTGGCCATTCCATTCGTGTGATTCCTTCCTCGAAAAGGAAATCATCCATCAAATTAGCACGATGTGATCTGTAATTGTCATCCAAAAGCATGACGTCATCTTTAATTGCTACAGCGTAAAGGACTACAATAAGTCTGAGAATCTCCTCCCTATATAGGTGACCGTTCAAAACTCCAATTCGAATGATATATGGAGATCGGTGCGCCCATCATTGGAGATGCCAGTATGTCGCTTCCCCATAGCCACGTATAACATTTCCAAGCACGAATGCAAGATTGTTCCTTGTGATACGTTCTCTTCAGATGAATATACGCCTATTATCAGGAGAAAAAGAAAATGGGACTCGTCAGAGAAAAGAATATTCCGCCATTCATTTCTCCTCCGGCTCACATAAACTATTGCCCACTCCATTACCTGGTTTTTGGCTTGCATTTACAATATCCGAAAAACGTTTCTAGATTTTGGAAATCAGAACTAAGTGAAACTCCAGTGGCTTCTGTTGCTTCGGCATGTGTTTGGTCCTCTTCTAACCAACTAACAGATCTCGAAGCTTATGATTCGGTGAAATGACTTTGTTGAGACATTTGCACTGAACGAAACAAAGCATTTACTGAATGTCGATCATTCTTTTCTGCTTTGTCTTTCTTTAAGTGGAAAGCCAAATTACAATCCGTTGCCACTAGAGCGTTATTTTTTACGTCGAACTCAAAATTTGCATATTCCGAAGTTTGAAAAGGAGAAAAATTAACATTTGTGATCTCTTCTTCCATTTTCTGCAACAACAACAAAAAAAAATTTTGCTGTTTTTTTTTATGTAAAATTTACAATATCCTTTAATTGTTTTGAGCATTGTATAATAGCACTCAAACACACAGCTAGGAGTCTGTTTTAGGGTCTCTGAATTTTCTGTGACCATGATTGCAGCGAACTCCGAAGACAGCTATTTGGCAAACATAGTCCTGCTACGACGAGAAGTTATGGACAGAAACTGCAATCGAACAGAAGAAAAATCTTTCGTTAGTATGAATCGATCGGTTACAACTTGTCTATGATTATATCCAATGGTTTTGTACTATATTTTTACAGTGTACTTCTGCCTAACTTTTTTCTAACATTCCAATGACTCAAATCAGTTTGTCTACTTTGAGTCATAATCAAAACTTTTGCGACTGTTGAAATACATCCGAACTCATTGATGACGTAAATGACCAGAATATCAAAGGCGCGTTCACACGCACATTACTTATAGAATTCCCAATATTCCAATCCCCAAATTGACAATTTTTTTTCAAAAAAAAAACGGCATAAAATATTTATAAAATGTGTTTTTTTTTTAAAAATAGTTTTTATTGTTTGAAATTAATATGCAAATTTGTAATGACTGTGATAATTCAATTCAATGGCGAAAAATCAATAGAATTCGATATCTGGTAATGACAATCTATCCATATTTTAATAAAAACTAGCTAAACTTTTTGTTTGAAAAATATTTGAAATTAGATTTAAGGTATGGATACCAATTATATAATATAATATATATAATATTATATATATGATATATAATAGATTATATATATTATAATAGATATATTCAGTGGCGTAACGAGCACCCCCGCGGGCTTCTAGGGGTCCCAAAGCCTGACTGACGCGATGAACGTAGATTTTCTCAAAGTTCGCTTCACATTTTTCGAAATCGAATTTTTAAGCAATTTTCCAATCAGAGATCAAACGTCATTCATCATCAAAACTTTTATACGCTCATTACATATCTTTAATACTATAGCCAAATCAAAAAACTTTTTTTTTTCATTTGCTGTAATCCAGGCAATGAGAGATACTTTTTCTTTAGTGGGTTTTCTTTTTAAACCTTAATTACTAACAAATAAAACAGTCAAACGGAGAATCGGATAAAATGCTAGGAAGATACAAAAATTTCAACACTGTTATTATTATTGTGAACATTTCATTAGCAGTAGAGAGGGGAAAAAAGACATGATTTACTTTTTAAGAAGCAGCAGAGAAAATTATTGACGTCTTTAGTTCCCTCCCCCCCCCATGTGTTTCAATTTCATTTAGCAAAGTCGTAAATAACGTACATCTATTATGCTTTTTTCAAGTAAAATAGTATTACGATACTTGGAAAAGCAAAGAGAACATTTTAAACGAGAGCATTTGATGATAGATTTATGAGTATTCAATCAAATGAAGCACATACTGAGAAGAAAGCATAATGTAATGAATGTATCAGTTTTTTATTTCATTTTCATGAAATCATTTTTGCTTCATACAAAGAACTCCCCTTATTAAAAGTTGCAGTATTTACGCTAGAATGTAATCGAACTTAGGTCAAGTTCATCCCAGGATTCAGAAATGAAGAATCAGGTATACAAGTGATACTTTTTTTTTCTTTCGTAAGAATTTTAAATCTTATATTATTTTACATTGATCGTGTCTTTCTTGGTGTTCGTTTTATTCAAGTTCCCAGGTTATCTATCGTTAGAGATTTCCAGTTTTAATAAATTTTATAAATACTCTCTAATGTTATACATTATTTACTTCGTTTACTCAGACTCCGGTTGATTTTGCATTCAGAAAAAGTTTAATGATAAATATTTTTACGTGATGTATAAAGGTACATTATGTTATGGTTTGGCAATCCCTTGTATATATATACACACACACACACTTGGTGGATGAATATATACACGCTTGTATATATACACACACGAATGAGAGAAGATAAGCTCTCTCTGAAGAAACCACTAGACTTAATAATTCAATGCCGAAACGACTTCAGGAAGTTTTCAACACATGGGGTTATCCAACCAGCTGTTAAATAGCTCATTATCCTTTTAAAAAAATTTTATAGTTACTATTAAAACAGTGAACGCAGACTTTTTCTACTTGATTTTTGTTGTATCGCTACAAACCTGTCCTTATTTTCAAAACTATGAAAGCAAACCGAGTTCACTCTTGTTATTCCCAAAACTTAAAATGAACTAAATAAAATATAATTTTTTTAAAAAAATTAAAATTCCGGTTTTTAAAATTTTTTTCGTCGTTTATGTAAGCAATACTAGGTGAAGCAGATTTTTCTAACAAGTATATATTTCTAAGATCCGGCATGGGGCCCAAGACCTGACCTTGCGGGGGGGGGGCAATTATTTTCCGTTACGCCACTGGATATATTATAATCGCATATATCTTTGGTCCATACTCGTATGCACATGAAATATGATTGCTAAATACACATCTCATAAGAGACAAACGATTTAAAAAAATTTCGGCTATTATTTTAATCTCAAATTTTCCGAAAAAAGCATTCATCTTCTTTAAACTCAAAAATAATTACAATTTATTTTATTAAAATAAATAAATTTTCGTTTGAAGTTAGTTTTACATTGATCATTATCTGATTCATTTAGATCGCAAAAATAAATAAAAGTGCAAAGTTGTACGTATAATCGCACTTTAATTGTTATTCATGTATACGAAGATTGTCTCTTTCCTTAAATTATATGTACAAAAAAAGTGTTTGCAGAAACTTATTTAAAGTGTGACAATGAATGTATTGTATCATATGTTCTTTTATTTTTTTTTAAATATTCATGTGAAAAATTATTTTTAGCAAATAGAAAGTATTCAATATTTTATAAAACTATTAGTTTAATGTTTTGTGTATGAAAGTTTTCTATCACAGCTAAATAGCTATTAAACATAGTAATGCATCGCTTTTAAATTCCTTATACATATATACAACATCCCATTCAATTCACATAGTTTTGTCACATATCGTTTTACAATAAACACTATAACCATTTTCCAACCATTATGTTAAAGTTATATTACTTATTTTCTCTTTAATTTGATTTTAAGAAACAGCATTAAAATTGTAACAATGTTTATAAAAAAGAAAAAAAAACATTTTCATCTTATCAAAGTGTTTTATGCGAAAGTTAATTACAGAATTCATCGTTCATCATTAATGAATTACTCGACTACCACAGTTACATATTAATTTGCTTTAAAATGGCATCATATGATGACGCCCTGAAGGCCAACACAAGCGGCTGCAGGAAGTCATAAGCAATTCTTAATGTTGTACGCTAGCGTTTCTCAAACTGTGGGGCGTGATATTCATATGTGGGGGAGGGGGGAGCATATTGTAAACTCAAAAAATAAAAGAATTAGGACAAATACTAATTTACTGAAATGAAGCAAAACACAAAATACATTCTGACATAATAAAAATTAAATATACTTACACTGATATAATATACTTAAAACAAGTTTAGTAATTACTAGTGTGCGCCGCGCGCTCTCTCTCTCTCTCCTCATAGCTTGCCATGTACAAAATTTAATACTCATCTTGATAATTTATATGGTTTATAAAATCAGGGACGTCTTAAAGCATGGTCCAACTGGGTCTGGCCCAGGTTCTCGACCATAATAGGGCCTCGTTCCGTTCTCAACTCAGTCTTAATAAGACCCTTAATAAGACGATTTGTTACATGTGATGACCGTCATCCATGAATAGGCCTAGGCCTACCACCATACACCATCATTACTCATTCAATCAAAAGGTGGCAGTCGGACGAGCCGGTTGTAAATCATGCACAAAGTTATTTGCTCCGGATTATGTTTTGTACGAGTATACTGCTATGTACTGTCTACTTTTTAAGATTATTGGCGAGGCCTACAATTGTGTAGGGTCTGCTTGTGCGTGAGGACCCAGGGCCTCAAGAAGTCTCAAGACGTCCCTGTTTATAATAAAAATCGTATTGTAGCTTTAGCGTCAAAGTACTTTTTTATAGCATTTAATACATTGTTATTGTATGAGGGCGATGAACATTATGATTGGAAATTGGGTCGCAAATATTGAGTTTGAGAAGCACTGATGTACGCAGGATAATAAAAACGACTTGCTGGAGTAAAGGATAATAATATGAACCATATCATAAAATATTGGTTGTATCCTCTGCAAAACAAAGGCTAATCGAGACCTCTATCCCTGGAGCGTCCATGAGCGGATCCGATGGTCATCTACTCCAAGTCTGATGCGGGATGCATCACGATGCGATGCCTGTTTGCTGACCATGATGATCGGCTACAGCTCAACTCTAAATGACTATGCCCAATGCTGTGGGGTTAAAGGCAGGTCCTAAAGACCTCTACAGCTTAACTCCGCTACAACCAAGTACTTTAAGATAGGGAAAAGTACCATATATGATATGAAAAAGAGCTGTAGTATCTTTGAAAGCAATGATGCAGTTGAGGCAATTTGAACCTTACGCACAGTCATGAGATCTTGCCTTGCATTTGTACACTTTGTTCTTTCACAGTTTTTATTCCATATCTTTGCGTTTCTTGTACAATAACCGATGCTAACAGTTCTTTGTATCGATGTATCCGTATGGCGGCGGCTTATTGCTCGGGATGACTAGCCAACTTCACACAACCCGACAATGCGCCTATCTCCAAAGTCGTTCAATTAACTTTAAAGTCTTTGACAATATCGTATCCGCGTTATTGATTTTATTTCCAAATGAACTTCGCCGAGTTCAATTAGAAAAGACAAGCCGTCCCTCCACAATCGTTACTTGTTTTATACGTTGCTAATTGGGCAGTAGAAACGTGCGCTATGGATAAAGTTAACAATTACTGGCTGTGTGAAAGGGAAATTCATTTACATATTTTTACACAGAAATTTTCATGCAACATTTTAAGACAATGGAATTATTATTAGTATTATTGTTGTTGCTGCTGTTGTTGTTGTAGTAAGAATTTTTAGAAGAGGTAGAAAAAAAACTCGATTCTCAGGAAAAAAGTTCAGCCTGAAAATCAATACTTTTAAGGAGGCAAAAAGACTTCCGAATTAATACATGTCTTGTAGTGATTGACAGTTTTAAACCAAAACTTAAAAATAAGTTTGTAGCGATTTCAGTTTTTTTGGCATTGAGAAACATATTAAAGACTAGTCGAAATGATTAGCCAGTTTATTCAAACTTTGAATAATCCTTCAAAATAAGAGTAAATTAAATTGTTGAGCCGTTTAAACATGATTATAGTAAGTGAAAGGGAAATTCATTTACATATTTTTACACAGAAATTTTCATGCAACATTTTAAGACATGGATTATTATTATATTATTGTTGTTGCTGCTGTTGTTGTTGTAGTAAGAATTTTTAGAAGAGGTAAAAAAAAACTCGATTCAGAAAAAAGTTCAGCCTGAAATCAATACTTTTAAGGAGCAAAAAGACTTCCGAATTAATACATGTCTTGTAGTGATTGACAATTTTAAACCAAAACTTAAAAATAAGTTTGTAGCGATTTCAGTTTTTTTGGCATTGAGAAACATATTAAAGACTAGTCGAAATGATTAGCCAGTTTATTCAAACCTTTGAATAATCCCTTTCAAAATAAGAGTAAATTAAATTTGTTGAGCCGTTTATAAACATGGCATTAATAAGAAATTATAATATAATCATATATATGTAATAACTTTAATTGATATCTACTCATAATTCGAATCTCCTTTATGTATAATATCTAATTCATAAATCCTAATACCCTATTTCGAAATGCGTCTCTTTCTGAAGCATTAAAAACATATTAGTTTATTACTGATTCTTTAGGCCTTGAAATTTGATAGATTTATTGGCGATTCCAAGAAGTACGGGATCATTAATGGTTTCCATGCCCCTTAGTAATAGGGATTAATATTCCCTAAGCAATGATGTATTTCTATAAATAACTAGTTATTCCCTTCACCTAGACACGTGAGTGTATTTTTTACAATACGTTTTCCCCGGTTCTTCCCTATATATAAATACTTGATATTTGAATAATGTCTCTTGTACTTTTACATTGAATGAGAAACATACGCGAATAAATGTTGTGATCACGATCAAGCCTCTTTTTAATTTTTCGGCCACGACCACTTAATCACTTAAAATGTAAATTTTTCGCTTGCAAATATATTGCATATATACTTATCTTAAGAATCCTAAGCAGAAGGTTTCTAATAACAGAATCATATTTAGGTAGACGCGCTCCAAATTTATTTTTGTTAATTTGTTCTGAGATCCCGATAGTACTTCTATAACGCCCCCGAACTCTTTAATCATTCTCAATCATGGTTCTTTGGCACCTAGGTTCTCATATTAAATATACTTGTGAAGCAGATCTTGAAGTTATTTAAAAGAAATGCGCTTGAGAACCCTTAAAAATTACTTTAGTAAAAAAGAAGCATTACTGTCACAAAATTCTGGTCATTGACTTTTTAGGAATCGAAAGACGAGGTAAGAAAATTGCCTCTAATTTTCAAAAATGACCTGGAACGTCAATAAACTTGACCATCTGAAATTTCACGGGACTTATTGCAGAACTTAAACGAAAACCCCTTAGCACAAAATGCAATAAATGACGAGAATAAAAACTGCAATCAATTTAGGAATAAGTTAGTGTTTATTAATGTCTAACTATAAAGCAACATGAGGGCTATTGGCGACGAACCAAGTAATTGTTTTTTTGGGGGGGGGACGGCACAGAATTATTCCTTTGACTCTTCTGATAACAAAAAAAAATCGTTAATTATTCAGGTTGTATATTAAACAGTTTTGGGCCGAAAAGATCTGTAACTTAAATGTGTTCATTTTGCAACACAATGCACAACGAGTACATTTCGCTCTGCTTGTTTCAAACACACAATGGAACCCTTAATGACTCCCTGTCGTTTTTGAAGCGCCACCAGTAGCTTCTGACAAATTATTTACAAATAGAAATAATTTGTCAAAAAAAAACCCTCTTTAATCCATTACATGTCGTTTTCACCTTTGTATTGGTTTCCAGTTTTTTAACGAGTAGCAATTATTTATGTATATATTTTTTTAATAATTCAACATATGATAAGAATAATGCTTCGTTGTTTAGTAGAGTTTATAAATTGAGCTGAATAGAAAATTTGCAAATCCCCAAATAATTGCATAGTGGTGTTTCAAAATCTTTATCCCTTTTACCTATTCTTCTGCGCACTAAATTATTGCTCGGGAAATTTCTTTGATAATATACCTGATGTGATGACTTATAATGAATTGACCGCGGCTCAAAATTACGAGGTCCGCCGCTAATAACCTTCGTGTTTCTTTAGTGAGTGAGTGAATATTAACGTCGCACTGCTCGGCCACACGAGTTCTTTTGGCGACGGACTCGTGTTATTTTAGAGTGCGGTATAACATAAACATTCCCTCGCTTGTAATGAATTGTTCTCATTGCCTCTGTCAATGCTGGTAAAATTAATTATTTGGCAATTGTGTGTAGTTTTCCGTTTTCTGAATTAATGAAACATCAAAAGACTCATTGCCCATCCTGTTAAGAAGACAACGTAAAAAAGGTTTCCTATAGTTGGCTGTTTTTAATATATTTCCCAGTTCTTGAAAATGGGATAAATCTTTGTCCTTTTTGTTAGCTTCATGCTATTGCAGCTTAGAAGGCTTCATCTGAAAATCTTTTTTGGCAAATTATACACATTCAAATACTCATTGCTGTACTGACGACAGTCTTGAATTCTCAGACACCACTCGCGAATTATTATTGTTTTTTATCCTGGAACTTACAGCCTGACTTGTTTCGAGGGGAGGGGGGACCCTAGGTAACGCAGTCTAATTTCTTTTGTTATTATTTTGCTCTTTTTATAGTTGGAATCAAAGTATTTGAGTGGACACTAAGTGTCTAAGTGGACGTGAGTTTTCTTTTACCAAAAGTTGTAACAATAATTTATACAAGACATTACATGATTCAGTTACCAAGGAAACGAGAATATAAATGATAAAACACAGAAGAGGAATATTAAGTATCTTTTATGAAAAGAAATTAAGTAATTTCGAATATTATAAAGTGATGATAAAGTCAGAGTATCATTTTGTTGCTCAAACTAGATGTTCCTTTATTTGTACTCCAAACGACCTGAAATTTTTAAAAATATGAAGGAAGAGTAAGTAACGGTGTTAGTGAAGCAAAAAAAAAGACAGTTTTTACCTTATTTGTAAATTTGCTAAGTTGTTCTTGACGAAGTACACAAAAGTGTCATATTTCTTGTTCTATTTCTGCCTTTTATAGCTTCGATTTCGTGTATTCATTTTCTCGTTTACGATGTCATTATACTTAATCTGCAAATGAGTTCCCGTGTGTTTGTCATAACAGGTTAGATTGCGTGAGTCTCGTCTTTGCTTAACAATTGGTCAAGACTTGTCTCCGGCAGTACTAAATCGAACATACGCATATACAGAAGGTCGTTCACAATTTATGGAAACAATTTTGATAGTTAATTTTTATCTATAAATGCCGCATTTTTTGGGATGATTTGCTTCTGTCTGATAGCCATGATTCTTGACAATAGCTCTAGCTTTAATTTTCCAAGAATGTTAACTTTTTCTTAGTACTGTCCCGCCAATTTTTTTCCCTTCCTTTTGAATCGTTTTCTGGAGTTCCGTATTTCTAAGGCTCGTTTTAATACACCGAAAGCACAAAGTCCATTAAAAAAACATCAGGTAATTTTACAAGTATTTCATCAAACGGGATACACTTTATTTCTGTTTTTGATTCTTTCTTGGCTAAATAAGTGACAGTTGACTTACACCAATGATACTCAACCTGTGACCCTCGGGCCAAATGTGACCCACCGGCCTTTTCTGAGTGGCCCGGTCAGGGCCCATTGCACTAAGAAATTCAATTACTGAAGAACAATGAGCTAAAAATTTAGCGGAAAATTCTATCAATCAAATCTATCAATTTTGCTGTCAATTTGTTTTTTTTTATAGTAGAATGTAAGCAAAAGGCTTGGTTATAGATGAAAGGAAATAGAAATTATATATATCCCATAACTCAGTAAAAAATGCATAAAAATAAATATTTTTATGTGTATGTTTGATCGAAAAGTTAATATGGTATTAAAGTAAAAGCCAAAAAAATTAGATTAATATTTTGATCAATTTTGCTTTGTCCAATGTGGCGTTGGTCTTATAGTGTGTTTTTTCCATTATCCGCATGTTGCTGCCCGCGTGAAATACTTATCATGTGTATGCGGACCGGTGGGAAAAAAGGTTGAGTACCCCTGACTTAGACGGATGACTAAAGGTTTTGTCCATACGAAGTTCAACTTTATCAATGTCCTTTCCATACAAGGCAGTAATTTCTTTTTCAAAAATTGGTTCTGAAATATTCTGCTGGTAGTAGAGTGAATTAATTTTGGCTTTATTTGAGACTGTTTTGATTTTTAATTTGCCGTTGTTACAAAATCTTGTAACTATCATGAATCACTTTGGGAACTTTTCTGCACAAAAACGAAGCCTTCTGGTATAGTCATTCCCGTCAGTTGAGCAATAGCAAAGTTATCACTTTTTATATTCCATAGTCATTTATATATATATACCCATGCCTCATCGAGTGTTACCACAAATTTCCATTTTTGAGCAGCTAGGTGTTTTTTATTGGATTTTCTACAATTTGCTTTTCTTACAGCAATATGTTTTAGCAAAAGCAGATGACATTAGGATTTAAACATATTTTTCAATTTTAAATCTTTATGAATTATTTTACTTACAGTGCCGGAAGACATTCCTAGTTTCAATGCAATAAATCGTTGAGTCAAAGGATTTTCTTTCAGGATCAGCGACTTCACTTTCTTGATAGTTGACTGCATTCGAACAGTCGCCGTATGAGGTTTCATGTTCAAGATTTCATTTTTATTTTCTGCGCTAGATGCTTTTTCCCTTTCAAATTTAATATATTATAAATACCTTTTTTCCCATGTAATAACTAAGATTTTTATACCGCTTTATAAATTATTGATACGAATATTTCTCCTCGGAAAGAGGAATTACGTGACCTTCCAGCCATCTATCAATTTTAAGAGCCATTCTCAAAATAAATCTTTTATTTTATATTCCAATCAAAAGAAAACATTAGCAGGCTATTATTCTGAAGTTTTCAAAGTTCTATCTAAAAATGTTACAGAGCAAATAAATTACAGAATCGCTTCCATAAAGTACGAACGATCTTCTGTACAAAATTAATTAAAATTTATTGTGTTTAATAACGTAAAAATAATAAGATAAAATTTTAGATAGCTACATAAAATGCTTATTCATGAAAACATTAGGGATTTTAAAAATGTTATGAAGAATTACCCTTTTTAGCTTCACCATTCACCCTTCCTCATTTGTCCCTAAATCTGCAACCGTTCCTTTAAAAGGCACCAACGCTCATTAAACGGCGGTATAGCTCATTTTGAGAACCTATAGTGGTGTAGATTGTTGGTGAAAATGTACGATGATATAAGTTGGCTGTTATTAAAATCAATGTTCTCCACTCACTAGAGGATGCAACACTCCACACTGCTTTCCAAAATCTTTTATAATACTAGAAAATTTGTTTTCTGTAAAAGAAAAAAAAAACCTTTGTGCAAAAGAGCTAAAAATCGGTCTTGATTTAAGAAATGAATAGGTAATTAATGTAAGGGCATCATTGGTTGATTTAAATATTTGTTTTAGATAACAGGCTTCTTAAGAGAAAATATGCCTTAATCATATACTATGCTCGTAAATCATAAAAATGTAGTCCTTTGAATGTCTTTTCTAAAAAGTACTCTGTATAAAGTTAATATACTTTTACCTACTGATAATAGATACATTTACACAAATTTAGTTTTCGGTAGGGTAGTAATTTTAGTAGGGTTTATACTAAGTAGCATTATCTTACACATACTACCTGCTCTCCACACTGTTAAATACAGCAATACCTCGATTCACGCTACCCCTTGACTTACGCAAACCAGGAGTTACGCGATTTTCTAATCTCGTCGATTCTTTTTTTAATTGAAAAAAAAATGCGAAAATTGGTGATATAAGTAATGGGATTGCAAAAGTTATTGATCTAGCCAAGCAAATAAATTTACAAGTAGCTTGCGTTTTAGTTCTAGAACTGCTGGATTCCCACAATCATGAGCTGACAATTGATGAGCTCATACAAATGCAAGGGCATACAAGACATTGAAGAACTTGAGTCTTTAAATCCAGTTCAATCAGAAGATCCAATGACAGTTGGAAATTTGACAGAAGAACGAATGACAATTGGTAGTTTGACAGGAGATCGAATGACAATTGATAATTTGACAGAAGATCGAATGACAATTGGTAATTTGACAGGAAACCTCAGTTTAATTGAAAAGGGTTAAAAATTTTAGAAAATTTAGACTCCAACGAAGAGTGTATTTTTTCAACAAAACGAAGAATAAAAAAGAATTTTAGTATGCTACGCGGAAATTGAACGGGAGGAAAAAGAGAGAGAGCTGGCAGACTATTTAGATTGTATGAAACCTTCTACATCAAAATTCGATTCGGTTTCAATTTTGAATTTGTGTTAGCTAAAATTTTATTAAACATTTTTTTTTTCTTAAGTATTTTCTTTCGTCTCCGAACCAAACTAAAAGTAACTTATATGTATTTACATGCGAAATCATACCCCGATTTGCACAAATTTGACTTACGCGGTTACCACTCAGTCCAACCTATAGCGTAAGTTTAGGGTATTACTTATTAAGGTAAAACTTACATAGTGAAGTCCATAATCCCTATTTGTTTTACTTGTGTTAATTCTACAATAAAAATCTAAGCTTTTTGGCAGTGTCGGTCAAGGCCAATTAACGAAGTCGCAGTCTTACCCGAAGTGTCTCGACTGATTGCTTTTGGGTGTTTATTTGCGCTTATTTATCTTACTACATATTTCATTGGGGAGGGGAGGCTATAAAGATATATCACAGCCAAATGTGAAACATTTTCATGGGCCCTCATCCTGGGCAAGCCGTTACTGACAAAAAAGATTGGCAAACTATGGATCATTCTTTACTTCTAAGTTGCTACGTTCTGTAATGCTAATAATAAGGTGAAAGAATCGGTGAACCATAGTCATACAGTTTATCAAGGCGTTAGAAGTTGATCGAGAGCGAAAACATATATTTTGAAGTATAGACAGTGTTCTAATCAGTGCTCACAGACCCTGAAGCGTCTTTATCAACGATACGACGAGTAATTGGAACACAAGTGACCGCAATGACCATCGATTGATGACTCAGGAATTGTGGGCAAAGGTCAATGGAGATTACAGTGTGATTGTTTCATGCATTTGATTTGAAACCTCACAAATTAGAGAAATATCGTTCTTAACAATGGATCTCTTTCCGAATTAAGTACTAATGGCCAGTGAAGACGGCGATGGTCAGTGGTGACATCACCTAACTGCCGTCAACCACATAGCCAGACAACCTACAGTTAAGACATAGGATGTCATTTTAAGTAATAGCCGTATCTCTTTGTTATGCGCGACAACCTTATAACGTGACGGAATATCAGATGGGACCAGGCTCAGTTCCAAATGGCTTAGCGTCATGAACTGTCTCATCCTGCATTCAGCTTTTATTGTACATAGTTGTTGTTTTTTTCTTTTACAAGAGAAGGCAAATTTTAACAAATTTGTTTAAATAAGAAATATACATAGTACAAATATATGTAAAAGATAAAGAGCAAAAGCCAATCAAGAAAAGTTCTGAATAAGAAAGAAAAATAACATTCAAATTTGTTTACAAAGATAAAATGTATAACAGGAAAAAAAATGAAAATACTAATATTTCTCCCAAAATACAAATTCACATAAATTGATGATTCAAGATTTGAATGGCATACACACGCCAATACTTCCCTGTCTATTTTATATAAATGAGTCACCATTTCCCGGAAAGTTAAATAATTCATTTTGAACTTTTTAGCCATAATTTATCTCGATACAGTAAAAAGAAATCTATTCCGATCTAAATGATTTGATCATGGATTGTAAAAACATTCTTAATGCGTGATTTTAGTTTAGATTGAAGATGGCTTTTAACAATAGTATTGAACCGTAATTTTTTAGAGTTTCAGGTAGAGAAGATAAATTAGTTAATATTATTTAACTAAAGGGCATTAGAACATGTTGAGGTCAACGTCTCTAACAGAACCGCAAAAATGACAAGGGAAGGAGAGTTTTTAATTTAAAATAAGAAATAAATGATCCATGACTAGCTAAGAAATTGGAGACATAAATTGAATGAGGATTAATATCTAAGTTTGGCTTAACACTAGAAAGACTGAAACTTAGTATATACCTGTATTGCCCAAAAGTAGTCAAAATGACTGCATCGTGAAAGAATAACTAATGTGTAAAGAAACTTGTTTACAATTAATTTTTAATATTTTTTTAATATTATATGCAGTCATTTTACAAGTTATTAGTATAAATATTAACAATAAAAAATTTATTTTACTAGGAAAAAAATATATTCTAAAAAGTTCTAAGAAATTGTGTCATTATATACGTAATAGTTTTTTTAATGAAATTAAAAAGCAGTCAAAATGACTTCCTTGGGCAATCTAGTGTTAAGTAAATAGGATTTGACTTGTTAACCGGTATGAAAGTTTGAGCACCAAGTTAATTTATTCTAAAGGATTATAATGACATAGAAGGGAGGGGCGCAAAAATGTTCTTCATTCATAGTAGCGATCTTCGCATAATAATGTGCAACATCATTAAAGTATATATATTGTTGCTAACTTAATCCAAAAAGAAATATTGCACATTTCGCGATTGATAAAAAGTTTATTTTGTATCAAATTAAGAAACGTAGATTTTGTGTTAGAGGACATTCAAGAAATAAAATTGATGATAAGCTATCAGTGTAAATATTAATTTTATTATAATAGACTACAAAGGAGAAATAGTCAATTGGACGGAAAATCCGATTGCAGATATGTCCACCTGAAAAACTGCCTTTCAGGGTTTTAATTTGAAAATATAAGTTTTATAAAGGGTTTCCGCTAAAAGATGCGCAACACGAGCACCTTCTTGCCTTTGGATTTTTCTTACACCTCTCACTCACTAAGGCTTTGATTAAAATAAATTATTCCTTTAAATACTTTTAAGGTGGAAAGGAAAACAAAAATTTCAATACAAAGACGTTAATGACGTTATTAAATTCGAGGTTTTTCGAATTCTCCGAATTTGATATTTTAGAAAAGAAGCTTTATTGAGAGGGAGTATCAGTTATGATTTGTAAGGCGCTTGTAGAGGGAATTCTATAACCTCCTGTGTTTTTAAATAGTCATATTCTCCAAAGAGAGTTTGGTATTGCGAAAAATATAAGAGAGCTACTTCAAACTCTCGTGCTATAGATAATAATCGGTAAAACCCCAATATATGCCAAAATTTCAATTTTTCGAAGTTAAATTGAGAAAACAATATAAATTCTTTATTAAATTTTTAAAAACAATCGACGTGTTTTTCTTCTTTTAAAAAAAATTTGTATAATATAACAGGAGAGCCGAATTGAGAGCGCAAAGTCAAGAAGGAAAGTAAATAACCAAACTTTACTTACTGTACATTTACAGAATAATAGGATGAAAACATGACTAAATTTATAGAGAGTTTGGAGGTACATGCTTCCAAAATTACTACTCAAAACTACTGCCTTTGCAGTTAAAAGAGGCCTTAACCCATTTAGGCAATAAGTCAAACAGGTAATAAAGACGGGCAAGTCATTTTATGCTGCTTCAAGTCTATGTCATTAATCGTAGTGGCTGGAGGATGGTAAGGCACTCTTTCAGCAATTCCTGACCAGGTGTTTTCAATGAACAAAATATCTAGAGAATGTGCTTGACCAGGACAACAGTCAAACCCCCCCTGTGTCGTGGTGGGTCAAGGCACGACAGGCAACAAGGGATCTTGCGTTACCTTTGGCACAACCGCTGACCTTGAGACCTGAAAAATGTAAAGCTAAATGTTCGGATTACTGATGACACGAACAAAAGGAGTTCGTGTTGTGCACCCCATTGCTACCCTTACCCTCATACCAGGTGCAAGACCTGTATAACGATATTGAATTTGGGTGTCAGGTGCGTTCTCAGTCATGCCTTCAGACACAAATACGCCCATCATGAGGCTGCACTCAGGAAGGGAACCTGTCTGAAATGACGACGAAGCTTCTATACCCAATTTTTTACTTAGGCGCACCACTTTCGCCAGCGTCTTTCTGTTGCAATGTCAGTCGAGCAGACAGTCCATGCAGTTGCAGATGTCATTTCACTGTCCGTTAGACTATTTGTCATGATGCAAACAAGCCCATTTTCTGACTCCAGGTCCTTGACGTGGCTTCTAGATTCTGCAAAAAACCAGTCTGATAATATTAGTTCTCTCTCGGATGTTATTGGCGGGAAGCCATAAAAATCTTGCATGGTGTTTTTTACGATCTTCTGCAACACATCGCTTCTATATTTGTATGACAGTCGTTGTATTGTGTCCAATGCGAATGGTGATATCACGCAAGATAAGCCTTACACTCAATAGACATTCTATCGAATACCTTGCACTCTATCAAATGAAAACACTAGTTGGTAGTGGTTTCTCTTTCTCATACGAGCCATAACTCGATCTTTTCACAATCACAACCAACACTGAAAAATAATTCTCAAATGAGAAACCCGCTGCGTAACTTTCTTTTGTATAAAGTTTGATCTGTCGTTTCTGTGGTTCATACTTCATTTCGATTAAGATTAAATGATAATTATCTTCAAACTTTATGCTAATCTGACATTCGTATCATTCCTTCTTCATGCTGTTACAGTGCATAAAAAAAACTATTTTTAAGCCCATCAAATCCTTTATACAAAAATTTAAAGTTAAATATTATAGCAGGTTCGGAAAAATTAGTTGATGTGTGTGTTAAGCACATATTTTTGAATTAAGATTTGTGAATTATTGTTTATCTAAATTTCCAGTAAAAATAAAAGATTTTTGACAAGAAAAATATAAAAAATTGTAGCGAATATTTTGATGAATACTTTAACATAAATGTAAAATAGTTGAATCTTTGTCTAAAAAGGTTTACAGCAGTTCTTAAGTTTTGATTTTTAAAGCACAAATTTTTGAAATAAATAAAAAGTTTTATAACTGTTGGAGGAAATGTCCAGATGTTTCATTTAAACACATGCTTAGGAATCAAAACTACATTAATCATAAAAAAAACATAAAATATGTGGATAGAATAAATTATTTTAATGTTTAATTGGAAGCAAAGAAACCAGTTTTTACGTAACTTATAACTATTGTTGCACAAATTGGCACTTACAAAAGGAAACATCGACATAGTGTTTCGATTATGCCAGCCCTGTTTCCATAGCCGTTAATTCGTTCGTGTCCATATGCAACATGAAAGTTATTTGGCCAAAGTCAGCAACCTATGGCATATGTAAGACTCGTTACTAGCACTTGCCAAGAAAATGGCAATTCAATTGCTTTCCGATATCTTATGCCTTTTTTATTTCAAATTTTTATTTAAGAGCATATTTTTTTATATAATTTTTGGTTTTGTAAATTTACAAAAATGTTACAGTTGCTTTACAGTTACTCTTCTTGCTCTTTTTTAAATTCAAAACTGTTAATTAAAAAAAGAAAAAAGTATAATTATTGTATTTTTTAATGTTACAAAAAAATGCTTCTTTCAATTTACTGGCACAAGTTATTAATTACTGGCATCGTTAATGGCTTAAAAGTCAGACATTGTTTTTATATTGGCACTTTGCTTGTCTTAAATGTTCGTGATCATTCATCTGTATCCTTTATTTTTCATTTTATAGCACATCATATTTGGGGAATTTTGAACTTAAAAGTTTTTTTCTCGCCCTTAAATCAGTTGAATACACAATCACAACGTTTGGAAATACACGATTTATAATTAGATATTTTTAAGAAAATAATGCTTTCCGTATAATTTGCCACTGGAAACTGGACTCATATAATCAAGGGCTATAAAACCAATCTCTTGACCACTCGAATAGGAGTCTTGGGTGAAAGATGGACTTGCCAAAGAAGAACTAGTACAAGCTAAAGTAACCTTGAAAGACACTAAGAAATTGCCTGAAGCTTTTTGCTGCCTTGTTGAAAGCAATCTGCAGGAAAGGAAATTGCTAAAAGAAGGGGGGGGAGGGGGGCAAACTCATGTTTACTTTAGATATGAGGAACATTCCAGACATGCGAACTGGAGGGGGTTATGGAATGTATTGGAATTTCCCCTTTGGCAAACACCAAGTGACAGTTGAAATTGATGGTTGTGGTGGCTCCAGACTTGGAAATAATCATTATGGAGCTAGCTCTGTCAGTAAAAAGGGACACGGTTATATCGGTCAGAGTGGCCATTCGATGATTATAGTGTTTCTCTAAACAATATTTTTTAAATCTAAAACTAAATTACTCCAATTAAAAACTTACTTCGATAAAATTTCTAAGCTCACAATAGCACTAACACCAACATTAAACCTACTTTATTAATTGACTTTTTAAGTTTGTCATTGTTATATAATACACAAACATAGGAGTATTGAAGTAAAAAATATAAATGTACAAATGAGCATATCACTATTTCAGTTACTAGTATCATCGTATATAACTTTGATATCATTACTTAAATAATTTATTTATCTCATTAATTAAAACAAACTTTATTACAAATCACTATATTTTTTGTTTGTATTGAAAATAAATCATCAGGAAAAAATCACCTTTTTTGTAGGTCAAGTTGGTCATGGAAGCTTAAATATAGCTTTAATTGTAGCATTAAAAATAAATAGAAGAGATATCCATATCAAAAGCAATATCGTATCATTCGTCATTTTGGGGACCCAGCATTGAAACTAAAAACAATCCTAATGTAGAGTTAAAATAAATCGAACATTATGAACTGGCATAAATTGTTGTGTAACACTATCCTTACTTTTCAAAAAAAAGTTCTTAAGGTTGCAACATTGCCAGAAAGCAACTATGGGACCTGATTGTGGACCGGATCTTGAAGTATGGCATGGTAAAAATTGGAAGGAAAAAAACTTGATGGTGAGGAAGTGTCTGCCTCAGAGTCTACGAACGATCCAGTTCAAGATTATTTGTACCGCCTTTTCCATTGTTTCTGCTATTTAGAGCTGCGTATCTAAACCTTTTTTTACTCGAATACTCTTTGACCCACTATCACTACTTCATGTACCCCTCCTTATAATGTATAATAATAATTCTTACAAGTCGCGCACAATAATAACACAACAATACATTATGAAAAAATGGTGTACATTAGTAACTTAGCACATTTTAATAAATTTACAAATACTGCATTTATTTCATGAGGTTATCACTTTTCAGTTATGTATAAAAAGAATCATAAAATTTTTAAGAAATCCGTCTATGAGTCGGCCATCTGATTTATAGCTTCGAGACAATATTTAAGAAATATTTCTGTTGAAAAAGTTTTTCTTTTTCATTTTTTTTACAAACAAATTATAAAAATGTCAATGTATCCTCAATTGTGTAACTGTCGGTAATTTTATACATATAATGCAGTTGCTAATTTAAAATTTCTTTTCTATCATCTATTTAGAAGCATACGTAATTTATTTTTCATATTTAATTTTATTAGTTTTTTCACTGTCAACTAGAAAAATGATAATGCTATTGTATTTAAAATTTAGGTGAATTTATTATAAAAAAAGTAATATTTGTTGAATTGTATAATAAAGACCTTTAAAAGGAAAAAACGTAGAATATTTATTACCCTTTGATGAGATTGCAGTTTATTGCAAAAAAATTATTCTACTTTTTGTCAGAACTATCATAGTTTTTAAGAATAGTTTGTAGAATCAATCCCCTGACTAACCTACCTTCAATTTTCAATTCACCTGGTGGATTTATGATTTTATTTTTCTATAATGAAGATTAGAATTAATAAAATTACGTTTAAAAAACAAGGTTAGATATCGTTTCTTTCTAGGTAAATTCTCTTTGTATAATAAATGTTTTTTAAATAAAATTTAGATTATCTCAGATTTTATAAGGCTCTGGCAAGATAATAATCACTATTTCAAATCCTTGGCTAAACTAAAATAATCCGAGCTTAATCAGTGTTATAACTCTTGGAAATTTCTCTTCTTTTCTTTTTATTCTTTTAAAGAATCTTAGAGATGAAAAAGGGTTCGCTCGTAAATGGATTTTTTTCGGAAACTAAATGCGTTATTTTTGTGAGAAGCTTAAAAAAAAATCAAGAACTCTTTATTTTTTAAGCAAATATTATTAATTCTTTTCTTTTTCTTAGATAATTTCGAATTTTTATTTATTTCAGTTAAAAATGGCACCAAATACCCCGAGATTCCTCTCTACTGAAGGATGACGACTTCAGTTTGGGATGGAAAATTACGCTGTCAACAATTCAGCTGAAGTCTTTAGTGCAAGGTTAAACAAGGTCAAAGAAGAAAGACGCCTTTGCAAGACTAGACATCATTCCACGTCGCGACAGAGAATCCAAGTACATTCCTCCGTGCCCCCCCCCCCCTCCGCTCCATGTCCGTAACTTGCAGCTGCGTCTAGAACTTTCCAGTATATATAAAAAGTTTAATATGAGATGTTTTTGTGTGTGTGAAAAATTTTAATGACGAATGCTTTAGTGATATTGCAGCAGAATTCGTTCGAAATATTTGAATTTCATTAGTGAATCTGTAGCCATAATATCAAAACACAAATCCATAACGATGGACCGGAAATTATCCTCCAAGTCAGCGGTTTTTAAACTGTGGTCCGGGGAGCCCAGGGGTCCCGAGATCCTTTCTAGGGGGTTCACGAAGGTTTCTCATTTAATTTGACTATTCCCTTCTTTGACAGACTCTGACAGGCCTGGAAAAATTGAAAGATACGTTACCAAAGACCAGATCACAAAATTGCCCCCCCCCCCCTCCCAATGCAAAAACTGTACTAGTATTTCGATTGAAAATATAAATTCAATTTTATATTAAATAAGAATATTATCCAATTAAAGGCAGACAAAGTGTTAAAAAAAATCTGTATAAGTAGTAGAGACAGGATCAGTGGCGCACACAAGGGGGGGGGGATCCTACGGGTCTGGACCCCCTTCCCCTCTTGAAAAATTTTTGTGTGAGCTACTGGACAGGATTTTTGAGAAACCTTTAAATCACTTGGCAATAAATTCGGAATCAGGGAGGTGTGTTCAAAATCTTGGGAGGTCCACGATGTCAGACTCGTACATAAAGGGGAACTGCAGCGATCGAAAGTTGAAGAACCGCTGCTCTAAGTCAATACGATGGTTCAGATTTATGGTATGAGGGAAAATGAATAGATAAGCTCACTTTCCTGTCTTGGTGAAACGTCTGTTCAAGAATGAATATTTTTGGTTAAATTCTAAGATCCGTAAATATGTACGGCTTTGTGAGAAAGGAATTTGTGCTTGTATTCTATTGTTAGAAATGAAACCAATCCACACACACACCGAGCAAACTGGGTTGAAGTTTCTGCAAGTAAAGGTATTTTAAGAAATAGGTGCGTTTATTATTTTTTTTTTGTATCTATAATAACAATTTTAAATATCAATGCACATTTTGCAAACAAGCATTTCTGACAGATAAGTTCCGCTTTGCTTGTAAAATAAATATAAGTCCGGTACCTAATAAAATTGTCTAGAATCATAGAAAAGTGTACGTAACTGTTTGGACGTTGAGTAGACTATGTCGTTTTATCTGAGAAAAATCAATATATTTTTATTATTTTATTCCAGAAGGGCGTAAAAGTAAAAGGTATTATATTAAATGTATTATAAAACTTGCATATGTTTATATAACATTAGAAATTATTATAGCATACTAGTGTACAACTGCTGAGATTGAAGGCTAAGAAGGATAAAATCATGTTTTCATACTGTTCGGACGTTATGATAAAGATCATTCACTGTGCTCTGAAATGCAGAAGGTTTTGAAGATTAATAAAAGCTAAAAGTGTTCACTTCATGCACTGCAGGAAAAAATGCTTTCAACGACGATTGCAATATTTGTTTCGGAAAGTTTTTAAAACGGGATATGTCCATCTTTGAGTTTCATATAACACTCTACACGTCTACAGCGTCCTTCAGCTGCTCAGACATTTTATTCTACACTCATGTCCATAAATTAGGGATAATTCAAAATCACACAGAAATTGAACTCTAAAATAAAAATTTCACCTGTAGAATTATCACACACATCTTGAAGAAGAATATGCAAATTACAGGAAACCCCCAGATGGCGCGGATAGTACGTCACAATGACGAGAGTGTAAGAGAGGGGTATATAAGGAATGGTGGCAAAGAAGTAAAATTGTTCACAAGCGCTTTAAAAGACTTTCAGTGCAATAACCGCATAGTGATGGCACAAAGGAAGCATTTGGATGATTTTTTTACGTGGTAGAATTATCGGACGACTGGAATGTGGACGTACCCATCTGGAAGTATCCGAGGAACTTGGAATAGCCCAGAGTATCATCACCAGGCATTGGCAACGATACGATTCCAAGATGATGGTAATGTGAGTAGATGTTACAGCACAGGTCGCCCCCGAGTTACAACGCCGAATGAGGACCGGTATTCGGCAGTTACTGCCAAAAGAAACAGACGTAGCACAGCATCAGACCTATCTCGTTAGCTCTCTTCAGCTACCGGTACGACAGTTTCAAGGCAGACCGTGCACAGACGCTTAGGGCACATTGGTTTATATCAGGGGTAGGCAACGCAGCGCCCACGGGCGCCATGGCGCCCCCGATCGATTTTTAATGCGCCCTCGCTGGACTAATGTAAATGTATGATAGCCAGAGCGATTTACTTACTCTTGAAGCAAAACTTTCCCTTTTTGTTTTGTCTATGTGGTGCCAGAGCGCTCGCTTCTAATGTATTGCTTAGATCAGTGTAATCACTATTTTTTATTAGGCAGAATAAAACTAGATTTCGAAGGGAGAGGTTGTTGCAATGTCTCTCTTATTTTGAATAGTAATATTGATTTTTTTCACTCTTGTCAAACGGCGATATACAGCAAGTAGTCAGTTGAGTTTAGGATTGTGCGTAGATTAGCAGTTTGCTAACCTTGAGTGTATCTAATAGCACGCACGTATTTTTTGTTAATGTGTGATCGTATTTCGAATAGACCACGCGTAGACCGTGCATTTAAAACTATCAAGTAATCCGAAATAATTCTTTTCTTTTAAAACCCTTCATGGATAAATGTAAAAGAAAAAGAACATATTATTTTAACGATGAATGGGAACATCTATATTGTTTCGTTGATTACAAAGGGAAGTGTATTTGTTTGCTGTGTAATAATAGTGTTGCGATTCCCAAGAAAAGTAATATTGAACGACATTTTAAGACCGTTCATACCAATTTTGATAGTGACTATCCAATAAACTCTGAAATTAGAAGAAAAAAAATTATTTCTTTAAAATCTTCAATAACTAACCAGCAAAGTTTTTTTACTAAACCACTGCAACAACATAAAGCAGCAACGATCGCGTCATATAAAATATCGCATTTGCTAGCTAAGAATAAAAACCATTTACAGATGGAGAATTAGTGAAAGAAGCCATGTTAGAAGCTGCTGATTCACTTTTTGAAGAATTTAAAAATAAAAAGGAAATAGTTTCAGCTATAAACACGTTGCAATTATCAACACGAACTGTTACTAGAAGAATTGAAGTAATTGCGGAGAATTTGGAGGCAGAATTAGCAAAGGATATGGAAAATTGTATTTTCTTTTCGCTACAGATGGATGAATCGACAGACCTGACAAATATATCACAATTAGCAATTTGCGTGAAGATGGTATTTTCTTATTTTACAACAAAAGAAGAATTCCTTAAAGTTCTGCCTTTAAAGGGAAGCACCAGAGGAAAAGATATCTTTTCTACTTTTAAAAAGTATATAACAGATGTAAAATTACCTGTACAAAAGTTATCGTCAATTACAACAGACGGGGCACCAGCGATGAGTGGTAAGAAAAAAAGGATTTATTGCCTTATGTAGACAGGATTCCTTATTCCCGAAATTTATTTCTTATCATTGTCTCATACATCAAAAACAATCGGTTTTCAAACACGTATTTATGATAGTAACAAAAATTATTAATTCCATAAGATCGGGAGCTATGCAACACAGATTGTTTAAATTACTTTTAGAAGATGAGAACGTTCAGTTCACAGATCTTCTTTTACATACTGAAGTGAGGTGGCTGAGCAGAGGTAAAATACTTGAGCGGTTTATCATGCTTTTGCCACAAATAAAGGAATTTATTGCATCAAGAGGCGAATTTTACGAGCAATTAGAAAATAAGGATTGGCTAATCGAGCTCGGATTTCTGACAGATATAACGGCAAAGTTGAATGAATTAAATTTAAAAATACAAGGGAAAAATCAGCATATCGCTGACATTATTATTGCAATAAATGCATTCAAATGCAAGTTAGTGTTGTTAAAATCCCATCTATTAAAAAAATCATTATCACATTTCCTAATTATAAAATATACTGTTGAGAGTTTAAATTTGAATAATGAAAATTTTACTGCTACATCATGCCTAGAAATTATAGATAAGCTAATAGAAGAGTTTTCTTCTAGATTTGAAGATTTTGCAGCATTAGAACCCGCTCTAAGATTTTTCATAAATTCATGCAATGTTACTGAAGATGTCCTTGAAATAGTTTCAGTGTATTTCGAGCTTCATAATATCGAAGACCTAGAATTAGAAATAATAAACTTGCAAAGTGATATTATTTTAAAAGCGCATAGTAATGATAAAATGTTTTGGAACTTAGTCGATGAAAATAAGTATCCTATTTTAAGGAAATGTGCGCTAAAAATTTATTCATATTGTGCAACAACATACAATTGCGAGTCTTTGTTCTCAAATATGAAATATTTGAAATCAAAATACCAAACAAAGCTTAATGACTCACATTTAGATAATTGTTTAAGGACCGGGAACTCTAAATATATCCCCAATTATAAGAAATTAGCTGAAAATGTAGACACCCAAGTTTCACACTGAATTATATGTATCATTATGTATGACACCAACAAAATAAAGTTATAAAAAATCGGTTTTTTTAATGCCTATTTATACCTGTTGATTATCTGTAAAATATGCGCCCTCGGTGATTTTCAAATTTAGTATTGCGCCCTTAAGGACAAACAGGTTGCCGACCCCTGGTCTATATGCTCGTAGGCCTGTCAGATGTGTTCCCCTTACCGCAACTCACTGTCGCCTGCGATTAACCTGGAGTAGAGAGCATACATTGTGGACACCGCAACAGTGGTCTTGTGTGATGTTTTCCGACGAGTCCAGGTTTAGTTTGCAGTCTGCTTCTCACCGGACTTTCATATGGAGAGCGCCAGGTACCCGTTACCACCCAGAGAACACCATTGAATGACACCGTTACAGTGGTGCAGGATAGATCGTTTGGGGAGGAATTATTCTTGGTTCCAGAACTGACCTGCATGTTCAGAGTGTAACGATGACAGGCCACATCTATCGGGATGTCATTCTGGAACAACATGTACGTTTGTTTCGGGGCGCCATGGGTGCAGAATTTTTGTTTATGGATGACAACGCCCGTCCTCACCGTGCAAACATTGTAGACGAATGCCTTCAATCGGAGGATATCACCCGTATGGATTGGCCAGCACACTCACCGGACTTGAATCCAATAGAGCACGTAGTCTGTAATATGCTTGGCCAACGAATTGCAGCCTGTCAACCCCTCCCACCTGTCTATCGGAACTTCGGAGGGCATTGCTTGATGAGTGGTGTAATATTCCCCAAGATCAGATTGATAATTTGATACTCAGCATGCGTAGGCGTTGTAAGGCCTGTATTCCATCGTCCGGAAGACATAATCCGTATTAACCATCATACTAGCCATGTTATACTGTTTTTTGTAAATAGGTTCTTTTTTGAAATTTGCTCCAGGGAGTAAAAATCGCAATTTTTATTAATTATGTCAAACATATAGCATCTTTTTTGCTCTTTACATTTTGTTTAATAAATAGACTTTACAAATAAGTCAAATTTGTTTTGATTCTGTCTCTTTCTTTGCCTGAACTTCATTAACCTTAATTTATGGACATGAGTGTAGTTATCTATTAGTGCGTGGATAATGTTTTTGTGACTTGAAGGATATTTTGTGAAGGACTGAAGGGTATTTTGTGAAGGATATTGCCAAGTTGCAAGCTGCTTTCCCAAGGCATCTCAAACATTTTTAATGAGGTTTAAATCTGGAGAACGTGCTGGATGTTCAAAAGTCATTGAATAAACTGGCAATATAGACAATGCCCAACCACGTCTGTTCAACGACATTTTGTGTGTCATCCATGAAAACGAATTTATCACCATCAGTACCACGGAAAAGGTAAACTTATGAGAGTAAGAACGAATTCATTAATTAATCATTTTCTGGTCATAGTCTCAAATTCAAACACATACGGTGGTATGCTGCCATTGTTGATCTTGATGCCGGTCCATACCATGATGTTGCCTTTAGGGTATAGGTCTTTTTCCTGGACACCTTCTGGTCGATCAACAGTATCACTTTCACCTTAGATAAATCTTTATCTACAATAAGACTCAACACTGAATCTACTCTCAGTGGAGGAGAGTACACAAATACAGTCGTGATTGGTCCAATTATGATCACGACACTCTATGCAAAGGAGCCCTACAGTGAAGTCTGGACAATGGAAAACACACACAGCTGTTCTCTGAGCATAAGGTCTATCTCCCAAAAGTCAAACTACAGTTTTTAAAACAACCATTTACTTGTAGCAGCAGTAAGCTCATCAACTAGGTACTACGATCTTTTTTGCCTATGAAACAGAGTCCCTGACTTCTGTAGGTGTAGCACTTTCAACACATTACAGCCTTTTGAAATGCTTCCCAAAGTCTTGAAAGCAACGTTGGGGATGATATCAAAGTCCTTGGAAACATCTGTTATTTTTCTAGTAACTGTGTCCACACGTAAAATGATTTAAAGGATATATATTGGGAAGATATATCTAAAATTTCACGTTCATCAACTGAAACTTTCCCTTTTATCTATCATTTCGAACAATACTCGTCCACACACTTCAAATCCGTTGCATCTCTCATCAGCTCTATTACGTGACAAACATGTATTGAAATGAAAAATTCGTATATAAGCAACTCTTCTACTTGAATCGAACTTGTTCTAATTCCCTCGTTATTCTGACTTAAACTTTATGCTTGTTGTGGGTGCTAATCTCATCTGTCCTTAGCACAAAATTCCGTCATATACATATATAGGTATATTTAGAACGATTAATAATCCTTTATTTCATTGAATTATATTTAAAGATAAATTTATTTCTCATTATAAAAATAATAAAAGTAAAATAGTGAATTTGTCTACTGCTTGTAAGATTTTAACATTTTTCAAGTTCAGAAGATGATGACTTAGGTCAGGGATGGGCATTACGTCGATAGCGATCGACCGGTGGACTGCCAAGACATTTTGGGTGATCGCCTGAAGATTAGCACTTAGTAATTAGAAACAGAAATATTTACGGTTGGCTGACTGTATGCATAGTTATAGTCAGTCTTCTACTGACTATAACTACTAGAACTAACTTTAGATGAATACGTTTTACTTTTTAATGTATTTTCAATTGTTTGCTAATATATACATATATATAAATGCATCATTTAATATTATTATATTTGAGGCTATTATGTTTGTATCTTGCCATTTTCTTTGAACACGATTTTTTTTATTTTAGATATATAAGTAAGCACGTATCCCGTATTTATCTCTCTCATTAAGTTATAATAAATATTGTAGATCTTTTCCTTACCTCACCACACCTACAACACTGACCAATAGCACACACAAGAATTTTTCAAGGGAGAGAGGAGGGAGGAGAATTTTTCAAGGGAGTCTACCATTCGCGTATCATGGTTCAATGCGTAGGCAAACATATTATTTTTGATTTTATATATTGTCCGTAACGGGAAATAGTAAAAAATAAATTATTAAATAAATAATTAGCATTAATTAATAAAAAAATATTAACTAAAAATACTGAATTAAATTTTACGTACTAAATACATGAGATTAAAATCAATCAGGAAAAAAAATCAAGGGCTATCATGCCGGACCCGTGGATCTCCCCCCCCCCTTAAGTGCATCACTGACAATGGGTGAACCGCAACACCTTGAAAAAAATTAGAAGTAGCCCGTACCCAGGAAAAGTCTGCCCACCCTTGACTTAGGTTATTAGATTTTGCTTCAATATGTTTGTTACATTGATTTTCTCAAAGAAAAAAAAGTAGTTAAATTAACAAGATAAAGATATCCATTCCATTATTTTCTCGAATCATTAAATTCCAGATAGATGAAACACTTGCGTCAAAGTATATTAATGTCTATTTTAAATTAGAAAAATGACTGAAATTAGGAAACATTAAAAATTAAAAATCATTTTTATCTGAATACTGCGTAAATCCAATAGTGTCATTAAACAAAGACAATCATACATAATAATGGTTAGATGAAAAATCTAATTAAATAGTAATTGACTTATTGTGGCGTTTCTTAATATTCACAGCCTCTCTTAAATCTTCACAGCTTCGATTAAAATAAATCTCAAAATTTCAAAAATATGTTTCGCTAGAATAATTTATAAACAAAATAAGAAAACAATGGAAAATTTGGTATAAGATATATTGAATATTCTACATTTAACAAATTTCTCAGGAACATTTCCCCGCAATCGGAAGTTCCGCAGTGTGAGCCCCGACTATATAAGAGTATCATTTCCGGGACACGTGAACTCTTCTTCTTGTAAAGGTCAAAGATATCTTCAAGGAGAAATAGCAAACAGTGATTAATATCTTTTGAACAATAACATTTGTCCAGATTTCACAGTGGATTAGTGTTGCAATGAGACCAACCATAAAGGCATCATGGGGCCCTTTACAGAACGGATTCTCTAGATTCATTTGAACAAGATATTATCGCATGGTTGAGAGAAATAGTTTGAGGAATATCATAAGAACCAAGCTTTTAAAATCATTTCCTCTCGCTTTTAAACTGCAGTGGTTCAATCTTGAAATAGAAAATCATAACGAATGCTTAGCTAAAATAAATATAGCCATGCAAAACAGCAATAATGTAGATTTCGTGGTCTAAATTACCTGATTTTAATTTACCTGGCATTTATTTTCATATCTTAAAACAATTTATTGATGCAAAATGTTTTTTTAAGGCTACATACTCATGAGAGATTTATTATAAATTTAAACAATTTATTTTGTCTTTATTTACATTCCCTAAAAGGTGCGTCCTCAAATACTTTGATAAAAGTGGTCTTCATTAAGTTTAACCCATATTGTGTGTGTTTCTTAGCTGAGATTATTAGTTAGTAATTTGCTTAGCTAATTTTATTGATTTTTCTTTTCTGATTTTGATAAATAGATTTTTCAATTTCATACTGAATATTTTCAGAAAGGGGTTAATGATTTTTCTGAACATACACAATTCTTTTCTGTAACTTGGTTTTTAGGTATAATTTGTCATTCACTGCTCATAATAATTTCCTTTTAAATTCTTACAACAAGGTTATACATAATTTTTTACCTTATCATCCACGCAATTTTAAAATCTGAATGTAATTTCTGATTTTCCGTTTGCCTTAAGCCTTAAAACAGTTTGTATTATTGTGTGTGTGTGATTTAGGAAACACTCTAACTCGATATTGTTTGAGAGCTATGTCACTTCGTTCATAAAAGAATCTACATTTCTTTTTTTAAAAAGTGGACCTAATTTGTCGATAATCTTAAGTAAAATGGCATATAGAAAACTAGTACAGGGCAGCAGCGAATATTCATATTTTATAACAATATGTATGATTATAGATCGTACACTTCTTGGCATTTCGTAATTGTTCCAGATAACTAGATTTCTTGGGAGGGAGAGAGAGATTATTTTCTTTGACGATTAAATTTTAAAATGATTGCTCCTTTTGAAATAAATTTTATAACTATAAGCTACAGAGACACATTGAAGAATATAAATATTTCCCCAGTAACTTTCTAAATAAATGAGTTTATTTCTTTTGCTTGTACATTCAAATCATTTAAAGAAACAATGGTATGAAATCTAAAGCATCTCTCTCAACGAAGGATTAATAGTTTGAAAAAAACTTTTCATTCAGTGATACACATTTTATTCAGACTTAATCTTCGGGGGAAAATTGACTTTTCTGGAGTAAATAAACAGGACTTCAGAATTTTTGATTGATAAATCTACTTTTATGATGAGTTTTAGACTTAATTAAAGGTGAAATTGTCATCACTCAATATGGGATTTTCGAAGGAATCAAACATTGAATTTGTGTTATCAGAATTCTACCAGCAGTTTAAATATATTCTCACTTTTAAACAGATAATTGATAATTTCCGATATTTTAGGTGTCGAACAAAATCTTTAAGAAATAACAAAGTTCTTGGAAACTTTTTTTTCCAGAGTAATAATTACAAGGGAAAGAATTACCCTTCTTAAAGGTCAAAAGAATTTATTAATGACAAAATAGTCACATAATTTATAAATATTATTTGCTATTCATTTTTTAAAAGAATATCAAGAAAAAACATCTTAAAACACCTAAACTATTTCTCTTTAATTCTTTCTCTCTCTCTCTCTCTTTCTTAAATTTTACTTGTCTACAGATGTATAACTAAAGAATGTATCCAATTTTGACATTATGCGAGCCAGTGTTTAAATATTTTGTTTCAAATTTTAAAAAAAACCAACTATAAATCAAATTTTTGTAGCTGTATTATTTTAACAACTTTCCTTAGTATGCAGTTCATTAATGATTTGATTACAGCTCCAGAGCGTTTATTTAGCTGTATAATGGCTATCGTATAAGTTCATGTCAGAAAAGAATGGACATCTGTGCAAAATTCTTAAATTTTAACGCTAAAACTGTCAACTGGATAATAAGAAGTGTAGACTTTTGCGAATACTTCAAATTTTGTTCATCGAGAACTTAGTAAAACATATTCCTTGAAGATTCAGCATCAGAAAGAATTAAGCAATATTATAAGTATTTATTATATATGAAATTGTATTTTGGCTAATCTTACGAGTGGAAAAGTAAATGTTTAAAAATCCGAAAGGATTCTTGAAAAAATTTAGTTATAATGAATGCTGTAATTCTTCTAAAGCCACACTTGCATCGAACAAACAATGTAATTTTGCGGTCATCGGTTTTTCTTCTTGAGGTTTTCGCTACGTACAACAACCGCAAAGTTACAACAAGCCAGGGTTTGGAAATCGTTCGCCATTTACAAATATTTTCATATAACTGAAATGTTTCATTTGTAAAAACTATGCAGATGTGTGTATAGAGAAAATATATTTATAAAACAGGCATCATTTCAGATAAGCAGTCACCAAACGATGATCTATGAATTTTTGAATGTTCGTGAAGAACTGTGCAAATGATTTGCAATTTTCATGTTAATTTTCTACTTTTAGTACATTCTGCTTCATTTTCAAGTCTTAACCCGGAACTCTTCACGTGCGAAAACAACGAACGGAACTTCACGTGCAGGGTATCTTATACCCAAGGATGTTTACAATCTGTTTTTACCGTAAAATTTGATTATAAAGGTGAAAAGGAAGAAAAGTGTAGCAAATACAATATGTTTATTACACTTTCCACACGTAAATTCAGTTTTTCTGTTCTTTTTATTAGGGCATTCAACACATTGTTTATACACTCCTTTAGTTTTCGTCACGAGTGCGTGCGATATTTTCTCTGGATCTTAATTTTTTTATCAATTTCATAGAAATGTCGCTTGCTGGTTTCTACATTCTTTACATTCTTCTGCAAATCGAAATCCAAAACATTTCAGAAATCCGCGTCTGGTTCGATGTTTAGTAGGTGGTTTCTGACTACTTAACAAAATAATGTGCGCATTTATTATCGCACCGTTCAACAACACAAAAAATATTGTCATAGGCTAACGAGATAACATTATCTAGCCATTGAATATGATGTGCTTATTTTATCAAGGACGATAATTGCTCCCTCAGTTAAATTATCTGGATAGATTTCAGTAGAGGAATCATACTTGCTATTATACTCTTTATCATTTGATTCTTCCTCATCATGCCCGCAAAGAGACTTTCTTCATCCAAAAATACTGTTGTACTGTATCTATTAAATTACTTAAATATCACATTTCTTCGTCAAAACTACAATAATACATCATTGCATAAGAAAGATTTTAAAGCCTGCCCATGCATTTGGAACTGTACCGGCGATTCACGCGCAGGGTATGATATATCCAAAGAGGCGATGTCTTAAAATATAGTACGTTTAGAATCTGCCTATAAGCTACGACCCTTCAAAAGATATGACCTTAAAATCAACTACACGAGAAACTGTTCATTTTCGGAAAAAGGTTTAGATGGAGTTTTGAAAAAAGTTAGGCGGTGGGTATGACATACCCTGAGCTAGAAGGGACAGATTAACATAGGAAAAACGAATAATAAAAATTACGTTGAAACTAATTTTGTTGCCATTTTTCCAAGTTCTTATTTTGAACGAGCAACGAAAATATTGTTCTTTTATTAAACAAGCATATTTCATATAAAAAATAGAATTTTTTGATTATAGTCTACATCAGTCGTTCCCAAATTTACAGTGCATACAGGGGCCTTTTTATACCAAAAACTTGGACATGAATCCCCAAGTGAAATAACTGTTTCAATGCATAACAGAAAAACTACACATTTAACTTTAATATACTGAAGGAATGAAGAGAGAGGAAGAAAAAGCACGATACTGGAGGCAACTTTTTTTTTGGAACGGATCGATAAGTATCAAATTTCTTCAATGGTCATGATTGGGAATACCATACTATGCAAGTAAATCAGTGCAATAAGTTAAGTGTGAATTCTTAAAAGGATTTAGCATACTAAAATCTCCTGAAAATTATATCCAAAATTTCATAAATAAATTTGGAAAAATGGAACAAAGAGCGATTGGTTTAACAGGGCTCTAGTTTGAAGAAGAAGGTGGGCAAGTTCCGCAGGCAGCTAAAAAAACAATTATTTTCGGTGAAAGTAAAGAATTCGGCTATGAATTTTTTAAAAAAGGGAAAATTTCATTGAGAATTCATTTTATGGCATATGCGATAGGGCAAGAGCATAACTATCCCGAAGAGCTGAGACTTATAAAAATGTTATATAGAACACTTTACTGTATTTTTTGACGAGAAACTATTGCGTGAAATTAAAAAGAAAGCTGCACAATAATTAAAGGAAACTTTCAAAGACGATACTGAATCTTTTAATTTTGACTATAGGAATTGTGAATCAGTTTTTACAATTTCTTAAAAAAATGATACAATAAAGACTCCACTAGAGATTTATCGAGTTGCAAGAGAAATCCTAATGTAGAGATACTTTATCTAACGTAGAGATTCTTTCAAAATGTGGATATACTTTATCTAATGTAGAGACATTTTTGAAAATATATTTAATAGTATCGATATAAAATGTATCAGGGGAGAGATCATTTTTTAGTTTTAAAGCGTGTTAAAAATTATTTAAGAAGTGCTGGGAGAGAAGACAAATGTAACAAAATGGCCATATTATATGTAGTACAAGATGTTTTGGACAAAATAGATACAGCAAAAATAATTAATACTAGATTGCCCAAGGAAGTCATTTTGACTGCTTTTTAATTTCATTTTAAAGGAATTACGTATATAATAACACAATTTCTTAGAATTTTTTAGAATACTTTTTTTTTCAAGTGAAGTAAATTTTTTTATTGTTAATATTTACTAATAACTTGTTTATGACTGTAAATAATATAAAAATATTAAAAATTAATTTTAAACACATTTTTTTACACATTAGTTATACATATTTTGACTGCTTTGGTGCAATATGCGAAGTATATACTAAGTTTCAGTCTTTCTAGTGTTAATAAATTTGCCAAAGAGAAATCAAGAAGTAAAGCTGTATTGCAAAATGATAATCTCTTTAGTAAGATTTTTAAATTTTTTTTAATACAGTTAAGATTTTTCTGTCGCCGTTGAGTTTTATTAATAGCAATACATTTTATTTTGAGAATTTAAAGTCAGCGAAACTTTTCACTGTTTTAGTTTTTCGACTCTTAGGCCAAGGGCCTCAGACCTTTTACCGCCAGGGGCCTCCAGTTATTTTAATCCACCTCTGCCTATCACACGTGGTTTCGTCACCATGGACTACGACAACCGTGTTTTAATGAGATCAGAAAATATATTTCTAGAAGATGTATATATTCAACTTTCTTCAAAAACAGTATGGAAGATGAATGATTGACCTGGAAGATTCCACATAATGAAACAAATAACTATTCGTCCAAGAATGTATCTAATAATTAATCCAACAAAAAATTACTTGAGATATTTGCGAAACTAATTTTTAAAGAATATTTTCGAATTATTATTACCGTGAAGTTAATTATAAAACGACACGAGAATTCATTTTTATTAAAAAAGAAGAAGAAAAAAAACTCCTAAGAAAATAAATTTTGCTATATTCCCGTGTGAATAGTGATTATTGTGAGAATTGTCATGAATAAAATTAACGTAATTAAATTTCCAAAAATAGTTTATTGTTTCATGAGATTTTGGGATATTATTTTGACTTCATCACGAAAATATCTCGTTAGTATTAGAAATTCATTAACAGTGTTGCCTACAGTGAAAAATACGATTTAATTTTTTTTTGTTCGATAATTCTTGAAAATTTTTATTTGGCAGAAATATTTTCATTTTAGGGGCAAAAAATTCCCAAGCTGTTTTAAGAATATTATTGTAAGAGATCGTTAGCAATTATACAAGAAATGAGACTCATATACGGATTCCTTCTGATGAGGAATTTAACCTTCTTCGCTCTTACTAGAAATCAATCAGTAAACTCGATGTAAGAAAAATGGGAAATTCAAAACTATTGCGAATAATAGTAGCCAAAGTTAATTCCTCGAGTACTTTTTATTCTTTTATCACTCAATTGATCAAAACGATCTCCAGGTGAATTTTAATATCTCAAAAATATGGAAAAATTACTTACATATTAAGTTCAATCAGCGTCAATTGTGCATTAATGTTCTTTTTTTTATTCTGAACTAACATAAATTTAGAATAATACAAAAGAGATGCCAACTTTTGAAATAAAATTTAAACAACAGATGATTATATATCAGCAAATAAATTAATTAGATAAATTAGAGTTCCGTGAATTATTGAATTGAAGCAGACGATAATAATATGGAAGAGAATTTTCCATTATATCTATAACTTTTGTATAATTTATATAACAAAATTAAGAATTAGTTCAAAATAAAGAAAAAATTTTTAATAGAACTAAATATTTTTCAATATAAAACAATACTTAGCTTTAAAATGTTGAAATTGTTGGCAACAATGGATGGACGAAGCTTTAAATACTATAAAAATAACAATAAAATTTGATGTTAGATGAAGAAATCCATTATATGCCAAATCAAATTTCATCGTCTCATCGAAAAATTGTCATTTATTCTTAAAAGCAAAACCTGCAACGGGATTAAATTAATTTTATTAAATTGCCAATAAAGATAATGCACCTTTAGCAACGAGAAAAGATTTTATTAAATATCTGTGCAAACACCATTTCTGTTCGTTCTTTTTTTAAACAAAAGTTATTCACAATAAAAGTTAACCAATTTTCAATGTTACTACTGTACTCTAGTGGATGATATGTAAGTAAAACAAGATAGCCGCCTTGCACATTGTTATGAAAGTATCAAATGCGCAGTGCAGAGATAATTCGGTAACAGAAAAAATTATGAATTCTTCACAAACATAGCGAACTCGGATAATAGGTAAACAACTCTTTCCTTTTTTTTAAAAAAAAATATTTTGGATTATTACTGTCGACAAGTTGACACATGTTGAAACATATGTCATTTCATTAAAACACATGTTAAATATTAAGTGCTTAATATATACGACTCTAATAGAAAATAAGTACATGAAGCAAAAATTTTCTTTCCTTTTTGAATTAAATATAACGCACTAAAATGAAAATAATTATAATTAAATAATTATCACGTTTTATTATTAAATTATATATTGTAATAACTACGAAAATTGAATCAAAATGCTGCTGAATTTAGCAATCTTTTGAAATAATTTTGTGCAAAACGTGTCACTATTGATAATTGAGAGTCTTTAAGTTTATTCAAGCTAATTGAAGGATAGAAGTATTTTGATAACTAATTTTTCCTTTCTTTTTTAGTCAATTGTGAATAAAGAAAAGGGTTTTCAAATTATATTACTTGAAATACTTAACTTTTTTACAGTAAATAACTTTTTTAATCGATTAAAAAAACCAGCTTGGACTATTTTTTTTCTTGTAGCTGTTTGGAATTGAGCCAGTAAAATCTATCCATGATTTACAGTGGCACATATAAGGAACTTTTCGGGGGCTCAACCTGCCAAATGACCACCTAGTTTTTAATTTTTAGCATTAAGATTATTTATCAGAGTGTATGTACACTTTTGTGTTTTTTAATCACACACACACACATTCCTTACTCCCTCCCATAAAAGAAGTCTGCGCACGCCACTGATTTAACCCTTCCCCTCCTTGTCTGCACTTCTCCCACTGATGACGTGCATATAATAATGTAAAATAATAGCATCTCAGAGCCCACTTCTAACACGAATTCAATCTAAAACAATTTTAATTGCCTAAAATCGCCTTCCTTAAGACATACAATTGAATAAAAAACATGTAAAAATGCGTAACTGAGCTATGCATAATTTTATCTTATAAACTTTTTAAAATTTCATAACATAAGTAACACTTGTAGTTGTTACATACATTTTTGTTTTAAGAAATTCAAAATATATTTTAAAGTTATTCTGAAAAATCGCATTGTTGAAAAACAGATCGATGACAAGACAATGTGAGAATAAAATAAATTACCAACTGAATAAATCTAAAAACCTTAAATAAATGTTATCACGTGCTTTTCTGAAGAACACTAAAATCACGTACGCATAAAGATTTTAGAACCACAATAAATAGTGAAACGAATCCAAAATCTTTAAATGGAAACAACTGCAGACAAGGTGAATTTTTGAGATACTTTTTTCAGCTCCAAAGATTTTCTGTTATAAATTTATTTGATTATTTTATGCATCATTATACGTCATGATAGCGCGTAATTGAATTGCGCTACATATGCCATATATGTTTGAAATACTTGTCTAGAAAATTAAGGCCACTCAAGTGTTAAAAAATTACACAAAAAATTAACAGCGATATGGAAATAATTTGAAAACTTTAGCAACTAAATTGTTAAAATATCAACAACTAGGATAGATACCCTCAAATTTTGATGACAATATAACCTATTTTGAACAACAAAAGAGAAGGTAAAATGAGGCTTATTAATATTGCCAGTTCAAAAGTCTAAAAGTAATATTATTCTTCGTATTGAATTTTAAATGAGTGTATTGTTTTTAAATCAAAAGATAAAATAATTTTTTGTGTGTTGCCTAATTTTCTACTTTTACAGTAATAAATATAAATTTTCTTCAGATTCAAGTAATTTTTTCATAATATTTCTCCCTGTCCCCAAATGGCATTAAAAAACGCCATGTAGTGGTATAACGTTTCCCACATCATTTTTAGCAACACTTTAACATTTTGTTCAAGCCGTTTTTCATAATATATTTGGCTAGAAATTCAGAACGATATTCTAAACGCCGTTGAATGAACTTTTAAGTTGAATAACAACAACACAAAGGACAATCCAGACAATAACGTTCGAAGTGAATTTGAGAATTTGAAATAAAAGATAGCTGTTGTTATTTGCGAATAAACTCATTTCCAACGTAAGAGATACACCCGATTAGATAGGAACTGCTCCTTTCTACACGATAAACAAAATCCGATTCCAAATAATCGAATATCAAGAAGAAACGAACAACGAGGAAAGAATGTTAAATCAAACTGTTCGACTGATGTCTTAAAGTAATTGCATTTTCATCAGTGAAAAGCTAGCAGAATTGTTCGAAGTGCACAAAATAGCTCTAGCAACGAACAACCTTGATGTTTGAAAACGCCAGCAGAAGGAAATTTCGCTCCTTCGCACCTGACGTTTGTTCAGGTCGTGGAACATTTTTTTATCTTTTTTCCTCGAATCGAGCCGTGCAAAGAGCTCTCCTTTCCCTAGCACGGCTTGTTTATTTGGCACATGACGCTACTGAGCAGTTACATCATCTCCCGTCTATCGGTAGAAGTAAAGACGTTCTCATGAGGGAAAAAATTCCATGTAGACGTTGGTGTAGTTCGAAAAGCAGCTAGCTACCGATTGACCACATTCCGCCAGCGAGATAGTTAGGTGATATCGATTGATCAGTTCGAAAGCAAAAATTGGCTCTCTCAGAAGAGAAAGTGGAGCCTTTTCGATTCGTTTTTGTGAGATTAAACAATTTTTGACATAGTTTGCGATGATTACGTGGCAGCGACTGTCTACAAAAGCTCGCCTTAGTGTCTGGGTTTCCATGAAGCTTAGTAACAAAGCCACATTTGCCAACAGCTTTGCATTAAAATTTCTGAAGTATAAATTAAGACTAATTTTTTAAAGGTTTAAAAAATAACTATTTTATTCATTTAAACCTTTTTCTTTTGAGAGAAGCTTCCTCTTGATTAATCTCTTAACGCGCAAACTTTTTGAAAAAACCTACAAAATATTTTTGTTGTTGTTTTTGTAAAAGAAAACTTTAACCAAAAAAATAATAACAAAAATACAAATAAATCGAATTTTTTTTTTTTAATTTTTAGGATTTTGATCCAGATTGCAGATAAGAGTCAAATATTGCAATCTTGCTCGTACATCGAATTTATTAACTTTCTTTTCGAATTGCTGTTCCAAAAAGGACAATTTATCAGTAAAAAAAATTATTTCTTCTTTTTTCACAGAAATAATAATTATTGTATTTATTTTTTAAAAAATTATTCAGAATTTTCTTTTGTATTTTATATTTGGAGGCAAAGTGCAGCACATTGCAATTGTTACACTTATAACGACTCACTTATCTTTTCCTTTTTTCTTTGCTATACCTTTTAGAACAGGGTTGGGCAGACTTTTCCAGGGTACGGGCTACTTCTAATTTTTTCAAGGTGTTGCGGTCCACCCAATATCAGTGGCACACACAAAGGGGGGAGAAGGATCTACGGGTCCAGACCCTCGTCTATAGCCCATGATTTTTTTTCGTTCGATTATTATCCCATGTATACAGTACATAACATTTAATTAAATATTTGTCATTAAATAATTCTTTTATTAATTAATGCTAATTACTAATTCAATAATTTATTTCTTGCTGTTCTTTGTTACCGACAATCTCCAAATTGAAAAAAAAAAAAAATGTTTGGCAGCCTTTTGGGGTAGGATATGAGAATGGTTACACATTTGACCCTGGACCACCACTCCCCGCGCAACCTATGAAAAATTTACGAGTGTCCCCACTGCCGAGGGTCGTAGGTGTGGTGAGTTAAGGACAAAGTCAACAATATTTATTATAACTTAATAATAAATACGGAACATGTGTACTTACCTACGTAAATAAAATAAAAAGCTCACTTGTTTGAAACGCGTTTAAAGCAAAACGCAAAATACAAACATAACAATAATAGCCACAAATATAGTAATATCTAATGATGCATTTTTTATCAAACCATTCAAAATGCATTAAAAAACAAAACATTTTTATCTAAAGTTAGTCCTCGTAGTTATAGTCTGTAGAAGACTTAGTTTGCGTACTGTCAGGCAATCTTGAATATTTCCGTATACAAATTACTAACGGCTAATCTTCAGGCGGTCACTCCAAATTGTCTTGGCGGTCGATCGCGATCGACGTAATGCCCACCCCGGTTTTAGAACAACACACAGCGCTGTATCTTGTGAGAGATTTTTTTTATTTGGTGTTGGGGGGACAAAACACTGGGATAATGACATTCCGTTAGTCGTAGAATTCCAGAAGATTTTGGTCAACCCGATTTTTTTTTACATTTTTTAACACTATTATAGTTTGTATAAGTGTTTCTACTATATTGTTTCTGATATCTAAATTTTTCACTCCATTTTTTTATACAACACATATGTATGTGTTCCAAATGTTAATTTCCTCTAAAAAGTCGTAAAATATAAGAAAAAATGGCAATCATCTAAATGTACGAAACCACGAACGACGGATCGCAATCAGTATCACGAGGGCAGACGACGCTCGCTTATAATTAAGAGTGAAATTATATATATAACAACAGCATAAGATACGACACCGTTCGAATTATTTCGAATGTGCTCAGTTTGGTCAGTTTAGCCACCTCGCTTTAGCTCGAGCGTGTGCATTAAGTGGTTAATCGGTTGCAGAGTTTTTCTGATGAGTACGAACCCAATTTAAAATAAGATAGCTACAAGCTCAAAGAGCTAATGACTATTCACGAAATTTAATGTAACTAATATTGAACTCTTTATACACATAATAAATAGCTAAATTATTAAATTGCATTTAGTTTTCGCCAATGGCGTAACAAAGAATATTAGGGCCTCCCCCTGCAAAGTCAGGTTTTACCTTTAATATTTTAGAATTGGTTAAATACGTACTTGGCGTCAGTCAGGCTTTGAGCCCCCTAGAATCTTGCCCCTCTCCGCGATGCGGGGGTGTACGTTACGCCACTGATCTTCATGTGTATTATTTGAGCAAGAGAAAAATCTGTTTGTTCTTTATTGTTGGAAAAGTATTTAAATAGTTATCAGGAACATTTCATTTCACTTTAAACTCATGGTACAAGTCCAAAGAAATATGAAACTTAAAAGTATAGTTGTTCTGAAATTCAGTGGCGTACACAGACCTTTCTTACGGGGGAGGGGGATTACATTTTAAAAAACTTTTTGACTAAAGCGCCAAGAGTTATTACTTATGGCGCCTACCTAAATGTAAAATTTGCTCGTCTGTGAGAGGGAGGGGGTTGAATTCTCAACTTCCCCATTGTGTATGCTACTGCTGAAATTATGTTTGATTTGAAGTAACATTTATATTTATATATATTAATATATTTTCAAATCAGAGTTGATGATTTACTATTTTGTATTCTGCGTCTTAAATTCACTATACTATATTATGTTGATACATACGAATGTATCAAATTAAAAACTTCGAAATATATAGAAGAAATTGTACTTTGTCAATACAAATAAAAACAAGAAGAAGAAAAATAATGAATCAACATTACAACAATTGTGTATAACACAAACTGTGGTACTTTTTCTTATTTTAATAAATCATAAAATAAAATAGGTTTGCAAAATTAATAATTAGAACAAAATAATAGTCTAGAACAGGGGTCGGCAACCGATGGCACGTGGTACAATTTATAGTGGCACTCTGTGCTTATCTCCAAATTTGACAATTTTTGAGTGGATGGAAATAGATAAATGTGTAATGGACATTATTCAACAAACATCTTCAGAACTATGGACATTTACGGAATTATGAAGAATTCTGAGTGATTACTCCAAAATAAATTTATAGCTACTCTGAAAATTAGTCAATACCATTGCTCGAGAGAGATATAATTTCTTGAAGACAGAAAATTGTACGTACTCTGCTTTCCACTTTTGGTTCTACATATCTAATAATAAATAAAGAATCTTTCCTCATATGAGAAATATATCGAGTCTGCAAAGAAATTGTTTAACTTCTGAATGCTCAAAATCGAGTTAAGATTATACCCCTGATTTTGCAATACGAAAGAGGAGTGCTAGGTTCGCATTAAAATTTTTATTTATCTTTTTATTGAACTATAATAAAAGGAAATACTTATATTTACTGTAGTCTATTTCTTGCTTTAATAAATATATTTAAAAATACATAATATATGTGCAATTTTAGTTTTTTTTATTTTTGTTGAAAAAATAATTACATTTTATCCTGTTTATTTTTATGTTAAGAAATACAATTAAATGTTGCAAAATTAATCTATTATAAAACGATAAATATCTATTTTATTAACCTCTATTCTCAAACTTTACATATATTATCGTGGGAATCGAATTTTTTAAAAAATGAGCTACTGTGTGGCACGCTGAAACATATAGGTAGATTGGTTTGGCACGCCAAAGCTAAAAGGTTGCCGACCCCTGGTCAAGAACAAAGGTCGCCAAAGTGGTGTAGTCCGCGAGAAAATTTCGCTGGTCCCTAGAAAAATGTGGAATATACTTTCTCATCACGTTAAGTTACGTTTTAACATCACATTTTTTAAATACATTTAACACTTAAAAAATCCTGTTAGTGGTCCACGGGATTTAAATTAGGAATTTACTGGTCCGTAAGGGCAAAAAGTTTGGTGACCGCTGGTCTAGAAGATACTTTGTTTAATCAGGCAACATGAAATGACTTAATTCAGCAATATAATTTTAACACATTTTTAGATTTGACTTAAAAAACGTATCGGGTTAGAAATAAGTTCTGAAATAACAAATATCAGAATTCAAACTATACAGATTTCATGAAGACATTGCTTGAAGCAAGGTAAATGACTGAAGACATATTTTTTCCCCTAGTGATCCTCTTATGTGTGTGATCCGATATTTTTAAAATCTGTTATTCTATTCTGAGAAATTCAAAGTCAGTTTTTGTGGCTTCATTTGGATAAACAAGCGACTTGATTTTGTTGGAATTTAAACAAACTGAAAAAAAATTAACTATATATTATATACCAATAAAAAAACTACACAAAGACTTCTTTCTTTTTTTTAAATACAAAAATATAATTATAAACTATTGAGAATCTATGTGTTCCAAATCGCATTTGAAGTCTTACAGCATATCTTTTTAGGAAGCATACGTTTCCAATACATCATGCTTCAAACGTTCGTATGCATAATTTTATGAATACAAAGTATTAGTTTTCTCAAACTCATTCAGAAAGAACTCTAAAAAATACGTAATTAAATAACGAATCATGAGCACAATTAATAAAAGCCTTGCCTGTGTTGAAAATACTAATTCTTATTTGACAAAAATCTTATTTAAACTTTCTTGTTTGATTTTGGCGAAATATCAGACACGAAAATAGTCATACTCGTACACTAACTAGTCATTCTAACAGCAATCAGCCAGATCACAACACATTTTATCGCCACTTTGTGTCAAGGTCAGTGCAACTGGCAATCATAAAAATAAATCAATAAAGGACAGGAAAAATAAAAGATACGTAGTTTCAAAAAATGGAATTGATAAAATTTTGTGGTGCCTGTTGTCGAAAAAGCTTAAAAATATTGAAGACCGGAATAAATTGTCTTCTTAATACAAGGAGCTATTTCCTTTTTTGTGAAAATTGACAGAAAAGTTAATTTTTTAAACGAGTTCGAAATAAGGTATAAAAAGCGTAAGCACCAACTTAACTATACTCAAGATTGTAAGTTCATTAATTATATGTAATAATATTTGAAGACAATCTCTTCAATAAAGCTCAAAATTTGACTGCATGCCATTTTTTAACAAGTGCACGTATCATTAATTATTCTAACCATGACTTCTTAGAAGGAAATGCATATTTAATGACGTCATATTCTCATCACTTTCAGCCATTTTTTTTCACTCTTAAATAACGCTTTTTCTTCTAACTTTTAAAGTATTTACGATTCTTTTTTTAAATTTTTCATCTTTATTTTTAATTAATTATTTATTTATCTCTATAATTTCTAAGACTTCTTTTCGTAGTTTTTTGAAAATAGTTTTTTCTTGAATCATAAACATTAAAATTTGTAAGCATATTTTGTTCTTAAACAATCGCCTGCATTTAGGAACTTGCTAAAATATTGTAATTTCTTTGCATTGCTGTGAGCGAAAGATATTTAAAAATAGAATTGTTGTATTATTAATTTTTCAATCTGATTGCGCATAACGTTAATAAAAGCTCAATTTTGAAAAATGTAATTCAAAATTTTAATTTAAAATATTAAAAATAGATCTTCAATTCTTTCAGAGATGAAACTGGAAACGTAAATTTACTTTCGAATTTTTTAATTTAGGTTGCTGGTGTGTATTAGTAATACAAGTAGTGTCATTCCAAATTACAGTCGTTGATATCAAATGCTGATTTTATGTTATAATTAATCTTGTATTAATTTTAGAAAGGGGAACGTTGAATACTAGAATAACGTGAGAAAATGTTTTATAACATTATCAGACATCTTGTACTTCTGCTATGGTTGGAACGATTGAAATTAGTCTTGAATTTTAATCGTTTGAATCTTGTACCTGTACCTTTTTTTACTGGTCACACAAAATGACTGCTGAATTCAATAACATTTTATAAATCACTTAAAATCATTGATATTGACATATATTGTATCTATTTCTATAATGTCAAATGTTCAAATTATAATCAGAATATATTATTATATCTCTACAATACAAAGGAAATAATCTGATTCTTTCAGAATTTCTTAAAATGTTCAAAGAATACATCTAACAATAACACTAAAATAATAAATCTTATGGAATGTCTTAATGACCTCCGTAAAAATACATTTTTTATTATTGTTACAACATTATTTACATTTTCATATCGTATACTGGCAGTAATGGATGCAGTAAGCACAACTAACTTGCGTGAAGTTTCAAATATTACAAATAGATTACGAGAGTGGAAATAAGCAAATAGTTTCCTAAGTGTCTCGAATACTTAAATGGTTTCAAGTCCATTCTAAAAGTATAACAGATACTTAGAACATATGAACCAGATCCTTCCAAAATATACCTTTATTTAACCCTTTAGTGGGCCTTGGAAAGAGAGATTACTTCCCATCTACGTAATCTTATAAAATACCCCTGTAGGAAGCGCCAAACCCATTCTAACATATTAACCTTACTATTATAACGATGGGAAGACTAATTTTCGTTTCAGTTTTGTGCCACTTCACATAATCCAGCAATTATGACATCCGTAAATCGGATAAAATAGATGGCACTAAAGAAGAAATACATTGTCTAAAGGCTGTTACTGTATATAACGATGTCATGGAGGGGTTGAGCGTTTCAATCAAAGAAAAGAAAGATACCAAATAAGAGGAAGATCTATAAAATGATGACATCGTATATTTTATTTTCGTACTGATCTTGCCTTCATAAATAGTTTCATACTGTGGCAAGTGAACAAAAGAAACAGCAGTTTAGACCAGATAACATCCCGTACAGCATTAGCTCGTCAGCTAATAGAGAGATGTACCTCAAGAAAAAGGAAAGGACGTCCTGCTAACTTCCAAGCAAATAAGTGTTTAGTTCCGGAGGATGTGCGCCCAGCCAGTGTGGGAAATCATACTCCAAAGGTGGTTTTCAACTGTAGGAGATGTCGCAAAAAGGGACAAAAAAAGAGGATCCTCTACATGTGTGCAGAATGTGGTGTCCCCTTGTGCATTGCACCATGCTTCTCATCTTTTCATGGCAAATAATCACCATTAAATTTAATTTTATTTATGACGGTGAATGGGGTTCCTTGGGAAGTATTCTTCTCACCCCTGAAATTTAAACGTAAACGTAAAATTCGGCGAAATAAAATGTATTTCCTTAAATGCATTGTTTAATTGTTAATAAAACATTTAAAAAAACCGCGAGAAATTCAAAAGAGAAATAAATGATCTACGAAAGGATTAAAATTTCCATATTGTGCTTTTACAGAATTCAACAATAATATATAATGAGTCATGAATGGCAAATTGAATCCCTTATTTTTGATTAGAAGGTGTGCTCAAGTGCTTTTTCATAAATATTGGTTTCTTCAAGCCTCTATTAATTCTGTGCTTGTATCCAGGGGCGTAATGGAGAACATTAGGGCCCCCCTGCAAATTCAGGGTTTGGGCCCCAAGCCGGATCTTAAAGAGGATTGCAAACTCATATATACTTGGTGTCAGTCAGACTTTGGACCCCCTAGAACCCAGGCCCCCCCGCGGTGCGGGGGTGTACGTTACGACACTGCTTGTATCTAGGTTTTCAAATGCAACAAGTCTTCTCCAGGTACGTTTTAAGACATACGCCAAAAAGGCCCGGTCCCAAGGCTTTTGCCTCGAGGGGGAGGGCTTGACTCGTTCTCTACTGGGCCTCAATAATATCGTGATCTGAATAATTTTCATCGTCAACTGCTATTCTGGGATATATTCCCCGAAAAACAGAGAATTTTTTGCACCGTACACCAAGTAGTATCAGTAACAAGACTGCGTTGTCATGTCATGTCCACCTTCAGTATCTAGGTTGAGACCTATTACCATACACCATCATTACTCATGTAGTCGAAAAGCGGCTGTGGGCTGAGTCAATTTGTCATTTAAAAGGGTTGCAGATGAGGCTTATTGTTGTATAAAGTCCGAGGGCCTCAAGAAGTCTTAAGACGCCAATTTTTTCTTTCAAGATATTGAGAATAAACTAATTTAGCAGAAATAAATTCTCAGAATAACCACTTAATTTAACCAATTCTGTCCTCACTAGATTTAAACCAATTCAATCTTACAAATAATTTAACCCTGGCCTTTTCCAGTTGTTTTTGCTTCCTAACTAAAGACATTTAAATATCATTTCTAGAATTTCTTCAATGGATAGTTGGGTTAGTCAAATATTTCTCTCTTGCAAAAGAATCTCTCTCTCAATACTACGCAAATTTCACACAAAATTCAAGACGATTATTCAAGTAAGATAAAAGAAGTGAAAAATATGTTGACATCAATTACGACTGATTAGTTACATTGATTAGTGCAGAATGCACTAAAAACTTAACATTTGTTTGACAGACACGCTAATTTTTTTTATCTACTATATTTGTGACTATTTATATATCTCCTTCATAAAACCTTCCATTTTTGTAATGCATTTGAACAAAATACAATAATTTTATATTTTTAAAAATTTCGCTTGCTGTTGTTAATCTAAAACGTATATTAGTACGATAATGTAGATGCACATAAAAAACTCAACTGGTTCTTGAATCCCTTTGGAAATTATTAAGCGTAGTTATATCGTTCTCTGAGAAAAGAGCATTCTATAGACCACACTCCCAGTGACATTTTAAGGCATAGACTAACTGGGTCCGGTCCAAGGTCACATCTCGTTCTCGCCTCGGCCTCAGTAAGATCATATTCCGAATAGTTTTAATGATCCAATGTTATTCCCTAACTGGGAATTTCGAGCCATATGCTAACTGGCAACCCTGCCAAAACTGTGTGGCAACATGAAGTGAAGCGAACTGATCAAACTGTTCATTTCTTAATTGTCACTTGGTAACACTATATTATTATTCCATACTGGTTACCCTTTTGTAGAATGTCATGTTGCAATGTGTTTCACATGTTCTATGTCATGTTTTATGTTAACAAGCACTATTAAAGTTTATTTGTACTTTAAGGATTTTTGTAACATCGTTAACCGTAAGCAAATATTTTGAACACGCATTATAAAAATTCAATTTCTTTCTCCAACCCAGCATAGTCACCCACATCTGCATTATTATGTCGTCCATGTTTAGAACTAAGCGGCAGCCGGTTGAGTCTGTTTGTACTAGGTTTGTGGAGTTGAGAGTCAAGCACATTTATTTGTTAGGGTTACCGTATGTACGAAATTTTGACAAAGTATGCTATATATGTAATCTCTACTTAAGGGATACGTAGGTAAAGGCTACTTTTGCATGGGGACCAGGGTCTCAAAAGGTCTTAAAACGTCCCTGTTCGAAAATATACTTTGTTTTAAATTCAATAAAAATATACATATTTGAAGAATTAAACACAACTAATATCCTTTTGTGAAATAATTAAATCAAATTGTACAGGTATAAAAGAATAACATATTATAGTTTTAGAACAATTTTGTGCAAATTTAGCTCATTCATTCTAAGCCAGGGCTTCTCAAACCCTTGCGACCCAATTTTCAGTCACAACTTCCTTCGCGCCCCCATCCTCTATACAATAACAATGTATTGAATTCAATAAAAATGTACTTTGACGTAAAGTCACAGTACGACTTTCATTATAAACCGTACAAATTATCAAGATAAGCATTAAATTTTTTATATACTTTTATATATGACAAACCCATGAGGTCATGGTACTTATTAAACTTGTTCTTAACTTGGTACTGTTAAATTAATTATCAAATACATAGTTCATTACTGATACATTTATAAATATGTTATATCAGTGTAAATTCGTATTATGTATTTATATATTATGTCAGAATGTATTTTATTTATTTAATCAGAGCGCAAAGTAAGATTTTAGTTTTTATGGAAGATCAAATTCTTAAAGGCAGCTTGCTTGAAAAATGAATATGAATAAATATTTATTGGTTAAATAAAATCTTGAATTTCGTAAAAGTTGCGTGCTTCAAGCACGAATAGATAAATCAACTTGCTAATGAAGAAGGAAGGACTTATATACAGATTTGACATATCAACAGCTTTGACGTTAAAGTTTAAATTTAAGTAGGAACAGCTCCTAAATTTTACGCTGCAAATTTTTTTTCCGAATTCGCGTAGAAGTTTCTCTCACACAGTTTTAAACATTTTAATGCCATTCTGAACAAAGTATTTAAGTTAAAAATATTTCTCAGTGTATGTGACAATAAAAATAAAATATAGAATCAAATTAAAGCAGAATATGAAATGCGACTGCAGATAGTGTCAGTATTCAGTATACCTACACTTGGATAGTGTGCGTAAGAAATGCAATCACGTCGTAGTCCTTAAATTTAAAACAATCGTAGATAACACCTGGAGCACGAATTAAGGAATAAATTATAATATTATGTTAAAAAGTTTATAATGAAATACAGTATTTTTTCAATTGTCTTGACTTAAAGAACACATATAATATGTTGATCTGGTACTTTAAGTATTACTAGCTGGTATATCCATTCTTCGCAAGGATGAATAGAAAAATTAAACAATACAGATTGAAGAATAAAGAAGTTTTTAATGAGTTAGTTTTACGTGAACTTCAAATTAAATAATAAAAAAGGCTTTTTGCATATCTCAGCTGAACAAAAAAAAACCACATTTGTTAAATTTTAAGTTTGATGGTCTAATAGCTGATAGAAAGGATTTTTTTTAAATTTGTAACGCCCCGTAACTCTCTTGTGGGTCGATTTTTGAAAACACCTTCCTAGGCTGATCTCTGATCAGCAAAAGTAACACATTGTTACAAATTTTGTATAATGAGAGCTTAAAATAGCGTAAATAATTTATACCAGGATGTGTAATACGTTAATATTACTTCCTGTTATATTTATTTTATGTTAAAATCATAATATTCGCAAGCTACGCCGTTCCTTACATTTTAATGGCGATTCAAAGGAAGCATAGCGAAATGTTGGTGATATAGCCAAGTTGGCATCATTTTTGGTGACCATGTTGGCAACTTGGCGATTGATTGAACGGAGCAGAAATTAATATGCTGTAGCACAACCTGGTGGGGATCTGCAACAAAGAGGATAGCAGAAAAACCTTCTCCACAAAAAAATACTTATAAATGCCGATTTTCATAGTGATCGGTTGAATGGTGTTGGAGTGTGAAGCGATTTCATGTACACAAACATCCATTTAAATATAGAGAGAGATTTTAAGAAATATTCTTCAAAGGCTTTTATTTTTGATTGAGGTTCCCCGGAAACACCTTATAGTTTCGAAGGTTCCACAAGTCGATTAAGTTTGAAAGCCACAGCACTAGAATATCTAAACTACTAAAATTACACCTGTTGCACTATTTGTGATGACAATTTCACATTTAGGAATTAGAAGGTACGTGAAATTGAATCTGAATTATCTGATTTTAACAAGTAAAAAAAATCATATTTTAAAAATTAAATTCATTAATGGAAATGCAGTTCGCCAATTCGAATTTCATAGGGTATGTTTTACTGATAGCAACAATACCCGGAAACAAGGTTTTGCAATCGAGAATCTTTTCATAGATGTACGTGTAGATTAATAATTTACTTTTGTTACGCGTGTATTACGCGTTACTCCTTTTCTGATTAACAAAAAGTTATAACACTATAAAAGATTGGGGCTTTATTTCCTTTGAGCAGCTTAAAAGAAAATTCTTTCCAGGAATACTTTGTTTTTCGATTAAGAAAATCAAATTTGAACATTTCAGTGTGAATTTTCCTCCGTATGTGATTGTAGACTTGATAGTGCTTCCACACATTAATTTAGCATTTATAAATTGCATGATTTTTTTAATTCTTACATTAGTTGCAGATTTTTTACGTTATATTTATGATTTCTTCTTTAACTCCAATAAAGAGATTTTCCAAATAATGATGATATTTACTAATATAAATGATGCTACACATATTTTTCCGACTGACAGTTTGTCGCGGTTCCTCCCCTCAGGCACGTCTTAAGGGATGGGCTAACTGTGATCAGGGCCTCGTCCTCGATGGGAGTCTCGTTTCGTTCTCGACTCTTGTCTTAATAAGATCATAATCCGGATAATTTTAATAGTCAAATATTATTCCCGTATATATTCTCCAAAAACAGGGAATTTCAAACTACATGTCAATTGGCAAAAGTGTTAAGACTTGTACCATTATGTGATGACCATTGTCTATGTCTAGGCCTAGGTTTAATACCATTGAACTCATTTAGTCGAAATGCAGCCATCGGTCGAGTCGGTTTGTGCCTAGGTTTTTGAGTTTGTGCGTCGTGCACATTTATTTGTTTCAAATTACCGTTTGAACGAGCATTTGACAGTGCATGTTGTATAATGCCTACTTTTAAAGATCTCAGGTAGAGCCTACTTTTTCATGGGATCCCAGAGCCTCAAAAAATCTTCTCTGGGCCCAGGACTTCAAAGAGTCTTGAGACATCCCTGCCTCCCTCTTATGTTGGTTGAGGTGGAGATCTCGCAGGACGTTGGGGTTCTCGGGGGATCCCAACTCAGCATGGATAGAGAAGCCATTAAATCGGACACGAAACTATTACAAACAAGTATTTACTCTAATTTACTTTTATTTATTTAAACGATATATGGACAAATCAAGCTAAAGGATAAGAATCATTAGTTACTTACCTGAAATGAGATGCAGCCTCTCAAACTTACCAAAGAAATATACTCTGAGATCTTGTAACTTACGAGTGGCTGCTAAAATTTTGTTCGGGCCCTAATTAATGTGGTAATATCATTTACAAACATCTACTATATTTACAAACTGGGGGCGTGATAACTCTACGAGGGGGCACGAGCATATTGAAAAGTAGAAAACAAAAGATTATTTAAAAAAATTATTAATTTACTGATAGTAAGCAAACAAAATACATTCTGGCATAATAAAATATAAGATACACACTTACATTGATATAATGTATTTATAAATGTATCAGTACTGCACACAATGTATTTTATAATTAATTTAACTATTTTAAGTTAAGAACACGTTTAATAACTACCAGTGACCACCAAGGGTTTGTCATATATGAAATTACATACAAAAATTAACACTTATCTTGATAATTAGTACGGTTTATAATTAATTTCTTTTCTGTTGATTAAAAGTTACGCGATTCGCTCCCCAATGCCTCCGTTTTCCACGTAGGCACGCGTATGTGATGTATTGGGGGGAGGGATACATAAGCAAATCCCCTGAAATAGGTGAATCCTTTGCAAATACTGTCAAGGTCCTTTTATTGCATTTCAAGGCCTTCGGAATAATTTTATGGATGCAGTGCACAGAAAAGATTGTACTTCGGAAAGACGTTTATATACGTCCGGGGAAATTAACGCTTTAATTGAGCGAGACGTTTATATACGCCAGTGACACTTAAGAGGATCAAGTTTCATTGTAGTTTTAGTGTTAAAGTATAATATTATTGAATTCAAAACTTTGTTATTGTACAAAGGGGGGTGGGGCGCGAAGAAAATAATGATTGAATATTGGGAAGCAAATATTGAAAGTTTGAGAAACACTGCGTTAGAGCAATGTTTTGCTAATCTAAGTGGAATGGAATGAAATGAATTGCATTCACAGACGACAGTGCTAAAAAATATACAATAAAACACCTCTTTTTCATTTAAAAAATGGCTCCCAAAAGGAAGAATTTTCAAAAAAGAAACAACTCACAAACATGTAAAATAATATTTCTTAGAAGAGAAAACGAAAAACCAAGCATAAAATAGATAGATCTAAAGGCATGAAATGAAGGAGAATGAACAACTTATCGATATATCTACACATCCGACATTAAAATGTATATTTAAGCAGGAACATCTATAAATTTTAGGCTCAAAATTTGCAGAGTACACAAAAATTTCACACACAGTTATAAACATTTTAATGGCATTCTGAACAATGTACTTAAATTTAAAAAATCTTTTTCGACGTCTGTGGCAACAAAAAAAAATTGGCAACATATTAAAACAGAATATGAAATGCTACTGCGATGGCTTACGAGAAGAGTATCCAACTCGCTGCCCTTTATCTCTGGCATAGCTAATCCTGAGTAAGCCCTGGATAAAAATTCCATTGGGGCCCTTTTTGGAGGCCCTTCACTGTGTTACGATTTTTTGCTGAAACATATTGAGATTTTCACAACTTTGCGGCTCCGTATCATTGATACGACAGTAGCTACGCTCCTACCCTTAACGAACATTTTTGTGGCCCAACCACTATATAGGCATACACAGTGGCGCACACAAAGAGGTATCCTAGGGGATGTTTGACACCTTTGCTTTTTAGTATATACCTAGTTCTCAGTTTGTGCAAGAAAATGCAAGTACATACCCTAGTTATCAAATATAATGCAAGGATAGATGACTAAGGAACGCTTTAAGACTCTTTGAGGCCTTGGGCACAGAGAAATCAAGATTTTTTAATGCTCTGGGCCCCTATGCAAAGTAGGTCCTACTTGAGATCTTTAAAGGTAGACAGAAAATAGCATGCATTGTTAAATATTCGTTCAAATAGTAATTTGAAACAAATAAATATGCATGACTCACAAACTCACAAATCAGCTCGACCGATGGCCACATTTCAACTAAATGAATTGAATGATTGTTTATGGTATTAGTCCTAGGCTTAGACATGGACAACTGTCATCAAATAATAGTTCAGTCTTACCAATTTTAACAGTTAACATGCAGTTTGAAATTCCCTGTTTTTCGGAGAATATGTACAGGAATAATATTTGACCATAAAAATTATCCGGATCATGATCTTAAGACAAAGTCGAGAATGAAACGAGGCCCTCACCGAGAGCTAGGCCCTGGGCAAGGTCCAGTTCACCCATACCTTAAAACCGGGGTGGGCATTAAGTCGATCGCGATCGACCGGGGGAACACCAAGAGATTTTGGGGTGACCGTCTTTATTAAGACTTAAGACGTGCATACTAAAAGAAACATATTTGTGGAATACCGTTGCCAACTAGACTAGAGACTAGGTGGACCGCAGCACCTTGAAAAAGGAAGAAGTAGCCCGTACCCTGGAAAAGTCTGCCCACCCCTGCCTTAAGATATCCCTGACTAGGGGCATGAATTTATGTTATTTTAATGAGTATACACAAACATGAATTTTTAATATTTTATTTAAAATATATAACAAAAAAAATAAAGTCGTTTTTAATTGTCTATACAAGGGGTCGGCAACCTATGGCACGGTACAATTCTCAGCGGCACGCAGCACTACTCTACAAATTTGTCATTTTTTGAGTGGAAGGAAGTTGATAAATTTGTATTGGACCTTATTTGACAAACATCTTCAGAATTATGGACATTTACGGAATTACGAAAAAGTCTGAAATAATAACTCTTAAATAAATATACAGCTATTTTGTAAATAATTGAATATCATTGCTGGAGAGATTTAATTGTTTTAAGAGAGCAAATTGCATGTACTCTGCTTTCCGCTTTTGCATATCCACTGTTTCTACATATCTAAGTAAAAAATCTTTCCTCACATGAAAAATATTTCGATACACAAAGAAATCATTTAACAACTGAATTCTCAGAATCGTGTCAAAATTGAAAAGTCACTAATTATATCCCCGATGTTGCGATATGAAAGTTGAGCGGTGTAAGCACTAGGTTACCATTAAAATTTTTATTTATCTTATTTAATTTTGATGGAGAGAAATACCTATATCTTTTGTCTATTTCTTTTATTAATAAATATGTTTAAAAAATACGTAATATGTATACAATTTCAACTTTTTATTTTTGTTGAAGAAATAATTATATTTTATGCTGTTTATATTTATGTTAAGAAATATCTTTAAATGATGCAAAATTTATATATAATAAAACTGTAAATCTATATTATTGACCTTTATTTAAATATGCATGAATTACTACGGGAATCGAATTGTTTCAAAAATCTCTTGTGTGGAACACTGAATTATATTGGTAGATTGGGTTGGCACACCAACAGCTAAAAGGTTGCCGATCCCTGGTCTATACTTAAGCTACCTATAACATATTGTGATCTCTTTTAAATATTATTTTAAGATAAATTCTTCTAATGAGCTCTTTTTTTTTAGAGGGGAGACTCCCCGGTAAGACCTTACAATTTTAAGCATTCCCTGAGTCGACACAGTTTGAAGACCTCAACTGTAGAGGAATGCATGCTTTAAAAATGCAAATTGAAATACTTTTTTTACGTAAAATAAAATAATAACAACAATAATAATACGGTTACACAGAAAAAAAATTTGACAAAATTTGAAACAAAAATTGTTTAAAATTCCTTTTTGGTAATCATAAAGTTATTAAAATGTATCTGACAGTAAGCATAAGGGAAAATGAGAGGTTTTATGAGATTGATAATTTGGAATAAAGATTATTAAAAGAACAAAACCCAGATTTTTGCACTTAAATTGCCGAATGTGGTCATTTAAGTGTCCTTTAGAAATCTATTAAAAGTAATATTTTTCAATACATTTATTTTTTCACCCTCCCCCATATGTGATGAAAAATATATTATACAGTTTAAAATAGGAAGAATTCTGAAACATTTTTGACAATGTTTTTTTATAAATAAATGAAAGAATTAAGAATTTAAGATTCATTGTTCCGAAAATCTCTTTTATGTTAAATTTATCAAATTCGGAAACAGTAATTTGAACAGTTATCATCAAATCATTTTCAAATTTTATTAACTTGTTGCAACAAATTATATTCTGTACCTTATACTGGTTATACTAATTACTATTAGTGCTTAATATTACGTATTATATTAGTACTTATATTGTTTTTCATGGAATCAATATACTCCAGTTTATGGTCTAATATTTTTAAAGTAATTTTGTAAAAAAGTGCTGAAAATCATTTATTAGATCTTTGATTTCATTTAGAATATTAATTTTTGAACATTTCATTACTTCCAGTAGAAACATTGGGGGAGGGGACGCTTTATATTGATTATGAGAACTTATCTCAAGATTCCGTTGCTATTCACCTTTCACTTCTGAAATTTTAATAAAACTTCTAAGAAAATTCAACAAGCTATTTCTTAGCAAAATAATAAGGAACTCAAAAATGTTCCTAAATTGTTCAAATATTATAACAAAAGAGGTCTGAATCTGCATTGTTTTCAGAGCTGAAATTTCAATTTTCAACTTACTTTCTGGTCAAAACACTTTCTTACCAAACCAGTTAGCTGTTAAAGATTCAGGTTAATTATGCTAAGAAATGTATACTGTGAATACAAAGATGTTTCAGCTTTCGAAGGTCGTTTGACACAGCAGTTACTTTCGGCGTGTCAAAAACACTCTGAAGTTCTTGAAACGCAAGATATGTGGAACATCTTGATTTAATTGAAATAAAACAGATCTTCCAGCCTTTCCGGGGGAAAAAATGTTTTGAAGAAAGAAATTTTTTTTTTTTCAATAACTTCACTTGACTGCATCTGCGATCTTTTTACGTCGATGGCAATTTCTTATATCGAACAAGATCATAGGTGTAAGAAAAAACGATGTGCAACACACAACTGACAAGTATAACAACTTATACATTGGGGTGGATTGAAAATTTCTTTTCAGCATTTTAAAATCTACCAATGCGATAAAGATGTTCTTTGGTACATTGATCAAGGGAAAAATAAAATAAAAAATTAATTTATGCGTTAAAACTAAGGTGATCAATTTTTTTACAATGAAAAAGGTGACAAAAAATTCAAGAAAAAATTACACCGTAAATATTTGAAACATTTTATTAATCTAAACAAAAAATACACTAATTACTCTTACATCCCCTTTAATTATTTACTTAAACGAGTATTTTCCATTAAAGGATTTTTTTTGTCAGTCTCTCATCTTTTAATATATCGGAAGTTTTGTGTCAAGAAGTATTCTTCATATTGAATTTTACGGTGAATGCTGCAGCGAAAGTATTGACATTCAATCTTGATTTCTCACTTTTTTAAAAATCATTAATTACCAACTGAAAAAACACTTTTAACTGCTGCGTTAGTTCCAGGGTAGCACAACGTAAATTCAACAAGAATAACCGAATTTTCATATGGAATATGTTCATTTTTGAAATGTTTAAATATTTCCACCCAGCCTTTTTCAATGTCAGCATGTTGATTTGCCTATTGTTATAATTTACTCCTATAAGAATTTAAATATATATTCAGTCTTCTCTAATTTCTTCAAACAGACAATTGTCATTGATTTTAATATCTGGCATTTCTTTCGATAAAAATTCAACACAGTTTTCTGTATTTGCCCAATCAACCTTGCGATGAAGTTTAAAAACACAATTACCTGTGATATTTGTTTCAGACCATTCATTATTCGACATATTGGAAACATGTACGGTAAAAATTCTGTACTACTTTGACAAAATTTTCCGCTGTGCCTGGCATCTCTAAATACATAGATTAACGAATTAATAGTTTTAAAATATTGAAAAGGAGGGCAAACAGGAGGACACTTTTCGAGGAAGGACAGAACCTATAAAAGGACTAAGAAGATTGGCCACCTTATAAATACTACCACAAAGAGAAAGAAGTTTAGGTATTTGAGAGGTTTTTTTTGGGGGGGGGGGGTATAAAAAAGTCAAAATAATTTTTTTAAAAAGTGAAACGGGTGTCGTGAGACATTTGAAAACTATTCTTTCAAATGGAGC